>PVKU01008730.1:0-70277 GCA_004027475.1 Anoura caudifer | reverse complement strand
ATATAATAGGGATACCAGAGGGAGAAGAAGAAAAGCAAGGAATAGAAAACCTATTTGAAAAAGTAATGATGGAAAACTTCCCTAATTTGATGAGAGAAAAAGTCACACAAATCCAGGAATCACAGAGAGTCCCAATCAAGAGGAACCCAAAGAGGCCCACTTCAAGACACATCATAATTAAAATGGCAAAATTCCAAGATAAAGAGAGAGTCTTAAAGGCAGCAAGGGAGAAAAAGGAAGTAACATACAAGGGAGCCCTGATTAGGTTAGCATCCAACTTCTCAATGGAAACACTCCAAGCCAGAAGAGAATGGCAAGAAATATTCCAAGTAATGAGAACCAAAGGCCTGCAACCAAAACTACTTTACCCAGCAAGGCTTTCAATCAAGATAGAAGGCCAAGTAAAGAGCTTCCCAGACAAAAGAAGTCTAAAAGAATACACCTCTGCCAAACCAGCTCTGCAAGAGATACTAAAGGGCCTGCTTTAAGGAAAGGAAGGAAAGAAGAAAGAGAGGGAGAGGAACACAGGTACAAAAATGGCTATGAATAAGTACCTATCAATAATAACCTTAAAGGTAAATGGATTAAATGCTCCAATCAAAAGACATAGAATAGCTGAATGGATAAGAAAGCATGAACCATACATATGCTGCCTACAAGAGAACCACCTCAGGACAAAAGACCTACACATACTCAAAGTGAAGGGCTAGAAACAAATTTTCCAAGCAAATGCACAGGACAAAAAAGCCGGGGTAGCAATACTCATATCAGACAAAATAGACTTCAAAAGAAGAGCCATAAAGAGAGATCCAGAAGGTCACTTCATAATACTCAAGGGAAGAATCCACCAGGAAAACATAAACATTGTAAATATATATGCACCCAACATACGAGCACCTGAATACATCAAGAAAATCTTAGAGGACTTCAAGAAAGATATTGACAGCAACACAATTATAGTAGGGGATTTTAACACCCCACTGTCAAAAATGGGCAGATCTTCTAAACAAAATATCAATAAAGATACTGTGGCATTGAATGACACTCTAGATGAAATGGACTTAACTGATATATATAGAGCCCTTCATCCCAAACAAACTAAATACACATTCTTTTAAAATACACATGGAACATTCTCAAAGACAGACCAGATGATAGGTCATAAAACTAACCTCATCAAATTCAAGAAAATTGAAATCATATCAAGCATTTTCACCAACCACAAGGGACTGAAACTAGAAACCAACCCCAAGGGGAAAAATCCAAAGTCCTCAAAATCATGGAGACTGAATAGTATGCTATTAAACAATGAATGTGTCAAGAATGAAATTAGGGAGGAAATCAAAAAGTTTCTGGAAACAAATGAAAA
Source organism: Anoura caudifer (assembly GCA_004027475.1). Taxonomy (NCBI): domain Eukaryota; kingdom Metazoa; phylum Chordata; class Mammalia; order Chiroptera; family Phyllostomidae; genus Anoura; species Anoura caudifer. Next base: position 68,908 of record PVKU01008730.1, on the reverse strand, counting down.
TGAACTCACAACAACCCAAAACTTATGGGACACAGCAAAGGCAGTCCTCAGAGGAAAGTTCATAGCAATACAGGCCTACCTAAAAAAGATAGAAACATCTCAAACAAACAACTTAACTCTATACCTATAAGAACTCAAGGATCAACAGCAAAGACAGCCCAGAGCAAGTAGAAGGAAGGAAATAACTAAGATCAGAGCAGAATTAAATGACATAGAGACTAAAAGCACAACTCTAAGGATCAATGAATCCAGGAGCTGGTTTTTTGAAAAGATAAACAAAATTGACAAGCCATTAAGCAAGCTCATCAAGAAAAAAAGGGAGAGGACCCAAATAAACACAATCAGAAATGAAAGAGGAGAGATTACAACTGACACCACAGAAATACAAAGGATTGTAAGAAATTACTGTGAAGAACTGTATGCCAAGAAATTTGAAAACTTAGGTGAAATGGACAAGCTTCCAGAAAAATATAATCTCCCAAAACTCAGTGAAGAAGAAGCGGAAAGCCTGAACCAACCAATAACAGCAGACGAAATAGAAGCAATAATCAAAAAACTCCCGACACACAAAAGCCCAGGACCAGATGGTTTCACAGGAGAATTTTACAAAGCATTTAAGGAAGAGCTAACCCCTATCCTTCACAAACTTTTTGAAAAAATCCAAAATGATGGAAGACTCCCAAACTCTTTTTATGAAGCCAGCATCATTCTAATCCCCAAACCAGATAAAGACACAACAAGGAAAGAAAACTTCAGGCCTATATCGCTGATGAACATAGACGCTAAAATCCTCAACAAAATATTGACAAACTGCATCCAACAATACATTAAAAAGATCATACACCATGACCAAGTGGGATTCATCCCAGGGATGCAAGGATGGTTCAACATATGCAAATCAGTAAATGTAATGCATCACATAAACAAAAGCAAAGAAAAAAATCACATGATCATATCAATAGATGCAGAAAAAGCATTTGATAAGGTACAGCACCCATTTATGATAAAAACACTCAGCAAAGTGGGAATTGAGAGAGCATTCCTCAACATAATAAAGGCCATATATGAGAGACCTACAGCCAACATCATACTCAATGGGCAAAAACTAAAATCTTTTCCACTAAAATCAGGAACAAGACAAGGTTGTCCACTTTCACCACTTCTATTCAATATAGTATTGGAAGTATTGGCCACAGCGATTAGACAAGAAAAGGAAATAAAAGGCATTCAAATTGGAAATGAGGAAACAAAACTATCATTGTTTGCAGATGACATGATAGTGTACATAGAAAATCCTATAGACTCGGCCAAAAAGCTGCTCGACCTAGTAACTGAATTTGGCCAAACAGCCGGATACAAAGTCAATATCCAAAAATCAAAGGCATTTCTGTATACCAACAATGAAACAGCAGAAGCAGAAATCAAGAAAAGAATCCCATTTGATATAGCAAAAAGAAAAATAAGATACCTAGGAATAAACCTAACCAAGGAGGTAAAAGACCTATACAAAGAAAACTACACAACACTGAAGAAAGAAATCAATGAAGACACAAACAAATGGAAACATACCATGTTCATGGATCGGAAGAATTAACATCACCAAAATGTCCATACTACCCAAAGCAATTTACAGATTAAATGCCATACCTATTAAAGCACCAATGGCATATTTCACAGACATAGAACAAACACTTCAAAAATTTATATGGAGCCATAAACAACCTCGAATAGCTGCAGCAATTTTGAGAAAGAAGAGCCAAGTAGGAGGGATTACAATACCTGACACCAAACTGTGTTACAAGGCCACTGTAATCAAAACAGCCTGGTACTGGCACAAAAACAGACACATGGACCAGTGGAATAGAACAGAGAGCCCAGAAGTAAACCCAATTCTCTACAGTCAAGTAATATTTGACAAAGGAGGCAGCAACATAAAATGGAGTAAAAGTAGCCTCTTCAACAAGTGGTGTTGGGAGAACTGGACAGCTACATGCAAAAAAATGAAACTTGAACACCAACTTACACCATACACAAAAATAAATTCAAGATGGGTAAAAGATTTAAATATAAACCGTGACAGCATTAAAGTCCTAGAGGAGAATGTAGGCAGGAAAATCTCAGACATTTCATGCAGCAACATTTTTACTGATATGTCCCCTAAAGCAAGGGACATAAAGGAAAGAATAAACAAATGGGATCTCATCAAAATAAAAAGCATCTGCATGGCTAAAGAAAACAGTATTAAAATAAAAAGAGAACCAACCATATGGGAAAACATATTTGCCAATGATACCTCAGATAAGGGTGTAATCTCCAAAATATATAAAGAACGTACACGACTCCACTCTAAGAAGACAAGCAACCCAATTAAAAAATGGGCAAAGGACTTGAACAGACACTTCTCCAAGGAGGACATACAGAAGATCCAGAAACACATGAAAAGATGCTCCATATCGCTAGCTATCAGAGAGATGCAAATTAAAACCACAATGAGATACCACTTCACACCAATCAGAATGGCCATCACAAACAAAGCAACAAACAACAAGTGTTGGAGAGATTGTGGAGAAAAGGGGACCATACTGCACTGTTGGTGGGACTGCAGACTGGTACAACCACTATGGAAAACAGTATGGAATTTTCTAAGAAAACTAAAAATGCACCTACCTTTTGACCCAGCAATTCCACTGCTGGGATTATATCCTAGAAACCCTGAAACACCAATCTAAAAGAACCTATGCATCCCAATGTTCATAGCAGCACAATTTACAATAGCCAAGTGTTGGAAGCAACCTAGGTGCCCATCAGTAAATGAATGGATCAAGAAACTATGGTACATTTACACAATGGAATTCTATGCAGCAGAAAGAAAGAAGGAGCTCCTACCCTTCACGACAGCATGGATGGAACTGGAGAGCATTATGCTAAGCGAAATAAGCCAGTAGGTGAAAGACAAATACCATATGATCTCACCTTTAACAGGATCCTAATTAACAGAACAAACCAACAAGCATAATATAACCAAAGACACTGAAATTGAGAACAAGAGAGGAGAGGGATAGGAATATCTAGGGAAAAGGGAAAAGGTTTAGAGCAACAACTATGAAAGACACATGGACAAAAGCTAGGGGGGGTGGAAATGGGAGGGAGCTGGGGAGGGCTAGGGCGGTGGGCTGGGATGGGTGTAGAAGACAGAAAACTGTATAAGAACAACAGTTAAAATAAAAATTAAAAAAATAAATAAAGAATGACCAGAAAAAAAAAAAAAAAACACATGTTATTATCCACCGAGTGAGCTAACCTTCCTCCCTAAGAGATACTGGGGTAATTACAACAAATTATATATTATTCATTCCTCCTTTCCTTCTATGTATTAGCTTTAATCCACATTTAAAAGTTGGCTGAGTATACACACACACCCCCAAAAAAATTCAGTTAAATGAAAACTTATTTTTACTAGACCCAAAGTGGATGGTATGGTTTATATACCTGTGTTTGGTTTTAGTTCTATGTTTTATACCTACTGACTAAATCAAGTCCTCTCTCATTTTCACTGCAATTTTCCCAGAGTCCTCAATTTCTCATTATGCTTCTGAAGGGCATCGGTAGAATTGAGTACTAATCAGATAACCCCACTGTCTCTCCTATCATTTCCCCCATCACATCCAATGACATTCCCCTCCACTAGAACATTTTCTAACATCTTACCAGTAAAATCATTTGCAACTGGACCACCATTTTGTCCTAGGAGAATCCATGCCTAACCTATTGCTCAGGATGGTATTTGCTCTGCCCACCAGGGAGTGAGTTAGCCTGTCTGTAAGCTTCCTCATACTGCCTGCTTTCTCAGACCACTATCAGTACCACTCACATTAGTTTGTGTCTTCTGAGAAACGTATCAGGACAAAAACAGAAATGCAAGAGATGTATTAGGGAAGGAGCAGGATAAGGTGGGAGAACTTCAGATTAGGATGCAAGTCTGAAGCTGTGGAAAGAGAAAGAGGGAGGGTTAGGCAGCACGAGTCTGACAAAGGTTCAGGCAGCCTATTGGAATGTCCAAAGCCAAAGTCCTCTCTTGGAAAGTCTGATAATATTTTCACATGAACTTGCCTTAAAATACTTGCTATATTCACTCAGTAGCTGGAAACAGCCCACATCCATGTTGCTTTGGCATGAATGTGGATGTGAATGCAGAGGGACAGCACCTGGGGTCATCGTTATGCCACCCATGACAAAAGATCTGTGTGGCATACTTTCACCTTTTTTCCCTGGCTGTTCCCTCAAGGCCATCAGCACCGCCAAAATGCACAGCTAATTTTAGAGGTAAGCCAGATGAAAATAATGTCAGTGAGGGGGGTATGTAGAGGTACCTGAAAGATCCTCCTGCATTCATTCAAAAGTTCCTAATCATCTATTTGTCTCATGGAATTCCATTAGCCCCAAGCAAAAACAGACCTATTTCCATATGAATAGTGTGAATGTACATTTCTCCTCTCAAGGATATTTACATTTTATGTCTGTTCACTCAGTGAACTAAAGGATAGTTACTATAGAGGAAAGGTATTTAAAAAGTTATCACTCTGAAACTAGTCTCTGTTTTGAATTGCTACAAACATACTGGGAAAGTTAAATAAAATCAGTGGGACTCATCGGGGGTTCAACATTAAGTTAACAAAACTAAGTTACTGGCACTATGCTAATTGGGTAGATACGGACTCTGACCTTTAAGAGTTCATTCATGTCAATAGTCATGACAGTGAAAAATGTTTCCAGGTATTGTCAGTGGTCCCTAGGAGGACAAATTACTTCTCTTCCTTTCTTGTGAAGCACTGTCTCATAGAGAGAGGATTATAGAGTGAGTATAGAACTGACAAGGGCATTAGAAATTATTCAACCCTGCAATCTAACTTCAAAAAAAAAGGAGTAAGTGGCTTGCCCAAATTCAACTAGTTAAGGGCATGGTCAATGGCTGCATACAAATCTATCATCTCCCTGGACCACTAGAATAGACCATGTGAAAACTCAACACTGCTTAGAGTATTAATTAGTTTTGAGAGCTTTTCATTCACATATGCAGACAACTCAAATAAAGCAATGCACATTGACCCAGTTTTCATATCCTTCTGCTTATTGTAAGATTTCATTCTTCAGAACTTTTGTGAACAACATTGCCTCTAATAGTAGTTGTCAGGAAAGCATTTCTGCTAATTACCAGCAGAGACATAACAGGGATATAAGCAGCAACATCAGTCATTCCGACAACACCAAACTTTCTCTTTTTTCTTGGGCTGAAATGCCTTATGACTCTTGGGCACAAGGCACAGGGACTGAGAAGCCCTTCCCTTCTAGGCAAGGAGGTCATTCCTTGAACTTCCTCAGAGATTTCATCACCACTAACCCATCAGTTGCCAAGGGTTGGTTGGCTTTGTTAATTTGCAGTTCCGTTTTTACTGAATAGAAAAGTAACATCAACAGCCATCATAGAAATTTCTAGGTTGCTCCACTCTCAATTCTTTCTTGTACTTAAAGGTATAACACTGTCATAGAATTAATTAGGTTGCCATCACTGTTTCTCTCTCATACATCACTCACTCGCACACTCCTGTGTTAACACACATTGAGATCAGCAAAATACGCATTTACATATGCATCCACCTACACATGAAGGAAAATGTGCTAATTTTTTTTCCAACGTCTCCTTTTATCTCTGGCTTTAGATCATTTTGAAAGCATATTTAAAGAGCACAGGGATTGTGAGATGACTAAGTTTTCTCAAAATGTTAAACATTAAGCACCCTGAATAGTCTGCTTTAGTCCCCTGAAAATATGCAGATTTACTAAAAGATTAATCAATAAGCTAATAAAATTTTGATCTATAATTCAAGGAAAAGGGGATGCTGTATCCTATTTAATTTATCTCATCTGATTGCTGGGCGGCAGGGTTCCTGTTTGACTCAGCATTCCCAGCTTACCTGCTGTGTGGCATCAGGCAAGTCTCTGCTGGTTCAACTGGGCTGAGGTGGTGTTTGGAGACATGTGCGATTCTAAGTAGTAAAATCTGGCACCCAGTAATGCTCATTGATAATTTCCTTGCTCCCTGTTGCATTTTCACAAATAGACCCAACCGAAAAGGTAATGTGTGGGTCTGAGATGCAGCAGGTTTCTTCATGGAATTACCAAAATCCTTTGATTATCCCATCAGAGAATCTGGCACTCAGTTTTTAATGTAAAACTATTTCTGACTGTGCTCCATTAGGGCTCCCCCAGCTCTTCAGCCCAGTTATTTCCTTTCTTACATTGTTAGTTTTCACAAATAGACCTCTGGGCTCTGCTTTAAGAACAGTAATATGCCAAATCAAATGTCACAGCCTTGGCCCCAGAAGTGTGTCACCAGCTACCCCTGAATGGCAGAGGTTTACCCAAGAGCGGTATCTTCTGCGTCCTCAAAGCGTAAGGTACCCCTTCTCTCGTGGAGCCTAACTTCTGCCCTGCAGTCTAGGGCAGACTCCATTTGCAAAGACTCCATTTACAAAAAATAAGTCTGACACCGTACCTCAAAACTGTCCTTTGTCTTCTCTATCTGTGATGTAGAATGATAATTATAAGTGATCCATATTGCTCATTGACAATACGGCTATCATTCTGATATGTATCTTCCAAATCTTTTATCATTTGATGCTCACAACTTTCTGATGAGGTAAGTACTCATATGTACTAAAAAAAAGGCATATTATTTTAATACCCAAAGGCTGGCAAGTATTCCCAATGTATTTATTTTAATCTCCATAAAGAGTAGGAGTATCAGAATCAAAAAAAGTGTTCAGGCCCTTATTCATGGAGCCAAAGGGAACTGTAGAAGTTAAGTAAACCAATACCACCCTAGCTCATTTTACACTGTAGAAATGAGGTCCAAATTGTTGGAATGCTTTCTAAAATGGCCAGAGAGCTAAAAAATCCTAAGGCAGAACTGGATTCCAGCCACGATCTGTCCCAGTGCCGTTTCGACAATACCATGCTGTCAGTCTATTGCAGACACTGGCTCATTCTTTTAAATCTTTAGTCCTCAGCCACTCCCTTGTGGTGATCACGTTCCCAAAGTCACTGAAATGAGTGCGGCTGGGATGACGGTGGAGTGGCAGGGAGTTGCCCTTGATTCTTCCAATGGGTGGTAAAACGGAGTAAGAAGATTTGAGTTCAGAGAGATGAGATTGAGCTTTGAAAACAAAAATATCTGTACAAATGATGTTAATTTCCACCCATGGAAACGTCAAGTGTCCAACAGAACTTTCCTGGACATGTGGCCTTGAAAACTCAAGTTTGGAACATTGTCACACATCCTCACAACTACAACTGGTCCCCTGATCCTCTTTCAGTATGAAAAGCAAGGATTAGTACTAGAAAAATACTTTTCTCCCTCTGTCCTTTTCTGTCTTTTATGGTTGGGCAACTGGGCTTCGTCTCCAGCAAATTGGGGAGAGACCCGAACACTCCCTCGGTGGGAACAAAAGCCTCTAAAGGACAAATAATGAAACTGCCTTTCATATTACAGGCTTCACATTTCACTTTCCTTTCCTCTTTTTCCACGCTTTGCTTCATTTGGGAAGAAAACCTATTTTTAAAAGCACCAAACCCCCTTTCTGTCAGGAAGTTTGGCAGGATTGATAAATAAGGGGAGACATCTTAATGGGGGTGCTGCCAGCAAACGCCTTCTTTTAAACAAATAAATGTGAGAAATAAGAACATTCAAGAGGCCTCTGTGTTTTGTAAGAGAAAGGAAACAGAAGATTCATTTCCACCGCAATATCAGACTGATCTTGGCCCAAAGGAACGCCCTCATTATTGGAAAGCCTGGTTAACCGGCATATCAGAACTAATCTGGTCTCTTCCCCCATCGAGCTAAGGGAATGGCTTCTGCAAGCTGCCCAGTGTCCCTGGCTCTCCGGCATTCTTCGCCTTCCCGGTTCCTATCTGTGCTCTGGCGGCTCCAGGCGCTGCTGTCTGCTCAAACACAAGTCTGGTTGCCACAGATTTTCTGGGCTTAAATAAGAATCAGACTGCTCTCGTTTATCTCCACGTAGACAGTGCAATTTGTCAAGCTCAAAAATGCCCATCGGTGTAAAGGATTTAGGGAAAGCGGAGGACTGAGTGAGGAACGAGAGACTGGTGTGGCAGACGAGCCTTTAAAGAAACCCGGTTTGCTCAATCAACCGCGAGACGTAAACGGTGCCCTCTCCACCTCTAACCAAACAGTGCAGAGCCTGTCTCCCGCATTCTTCCACCCTGAGAGCGCAGGCTACTGGCTCTCGTCCAGGGAAAGCCAGGAGCCTGGTCCATTCGACTTCAAGAAGGAACATGTCCATTCATTTCCAAACTGAATGTCCTCTGCTCTCAGAGCCTATTAAAAAAATAATAAAAATATATAAAAAACCCAGATCCCTGGTTCCCCTCTGAATGTGACCTGCTAGCAACGGGGTCTTAGCTCCATGGGGTGCCAATGGGGTGACTGACATATGCTTTGCCACCGAGTACTACTTGGCATGTGACACTCTGTTACAATCCAGAGACTTAGATTATATTGCTGTTTTTCTTGTTTCCAAGTCTATCCCCCTTGAACTGTGTGCTACAACAGAGCTCTTAGGGAGATTTCAAGACTTTTTAGTCTGTGTGAGACAATTGAGTTAAATGCTCATCAAACTTGTTTCTTCTTCTTTCCAGGCTCATGGTTAAACTGTGTTTTCAAACCACCCTCACAGTTAGGAGGAGCCACGTGACAGAATTCTGACCAAAGAAATATGGGCACAAGTGCTCCCACGTCCAGCCCTGGCTCATAAATGATCACACTCGATGCTTGTTTCTCTCTTCTCTTGCCTGCTCACCTGATATGAAAATCCTGATGAGGACTTCAAGGCCCCAGGGGACATTTGCATCCTTAGAAGGAATCTTGGGTCCATGAATGTGACTGGGTGGAGCAGAGCTTCTCCACCAGCCTGCACTGGACCAGGACAGGAGCAAAACACAAACCTTTTTAAGTTAATTCACTGAGATCAGACAGTTGTTTGTTACACACTTAGTCTACCCTCTGAATACAGGGTGGGGCAAAACCAGGCTTACGGTTGTGAGGTCATGAAACACAGTTTATTCTTATATTACTATTCATTAATTATTTGTATTATTTTCCATACAAGTAACTATAAGCCTACTTTTGCCCCACCCTGCATAAACTGAGAGGGGAAATCTCTACGTTAGCTGTATTGCACTGTGATTAGCTTGAAGGAGGCCAAACCTTAAGCCACTTTTATTGCCCCAGTCTCTGACAAAAAGCATACTGTGCAACTGGAGAGGATGAGAGGGGACAGGGGAACAGGAAACATCTATAAAATATGTTAAGATATGTTATTAAATGCCATGTGCAAAATTAAATTAGCTCTACAGTCACAATGTGCAGTGAAAAAAAGAGAGCAGAAAACAATTACTTATAACTGGGAGCATCTGGAAGCCTTCATGGAGGAAGGGGAAAGATAAGTAGATTTTCACCATTACAGAAGCAGAAAGGGAACTCCACTAGTTAAAAAAAAATTAATGTAATCTTTTTTATATTTCTTCCATTACCATTTAGTCCCCTTATACCCCCACCCCCTGCCATCACCACACTGATTTCCATGTCCATGAGTCCTTTTCCTTTTGGCTTAATCCCTTACCCCCTAATCCCCTCCACCAGCTGTCATCTGCTCTCCATCTACGAGTCTGTCTCTGTTTAAGCAAAACCCTTTTAAATTCTGTGGCTATTCTAAGAATGGTAAGTGGTGAGCTGGAGAAATAAATGATTTTTAAAGAAGTGGCATTATCTTTACCAGAGTTTTAGAAAAACAACTCTGACAATACTATGAAAAATGAATTTGACAAGCATAAGACTGGCGTTAGCACCTGCTAAAGGGGTATTATGATAACAAATGGTAAAGTGTCCTGCCAGAGGCCCTGGGACTGAGTGGCAACAATGGTAGAAAATTAGATTGACAAAGACATTTGGACATTTAGCCAAGAATCACCACAGAGGGCCAGGCCAAATAAAAACCACCATGCAGATATAGGTAAAGCTCAGCTGTAGTTACAGGAATTTTAATTTTGAATTATGACTATGTATTTCCATTTATCATGAGAGATTTTCATGGGTAGCCCTGTGCAGTGCACACCAGAGAAAATTTGACTTCCTGTTATTATTAATATTAATCTCCTGTGGTTACCAGCTGACAGTGACGGATGAGGCAGTGTACAAGACCAGGTAATCTACCATAGCATCAGTAATGGTAAGAATGGAGCAAATTAATGGAAAAATTTAGCTAGATCAGGGTAATGCAATCCTATAAGATACTCCCTAGTTTTAAACATTCCCAGAGCTTCTTATCACCTACAGCGACTCCTCAGATGGTGATTCTTAGACCCCCTGCATCTAAATCACCTGAAACACTGGAAGGTCATATTCTCGCTCACTTGAGTCTCCCTAGTAACCTACTTAACTAAAATCTAAACAGATAAGATTTAGGAATTTGAATTTTAAACATCATCTCCCTCATGTCTATTAGGTGATCCTTTATCACAGTGAAGTTTGGAAACCAGTACCCTAAAAATAAATTCATCTTTCTCAGCACAGTGGTTAAAATGCCTTCGTAAACTTGCCCCAACCATCTTTTATCCCTCTTCATTCTTTCCCACTGGTCCTATAGTCTAGCATACAGAATGAATAACCATTTCTGAACATACTGGCCTTCCCTCCAACCTCAAAACCCAACATATATTATTCACATTGTCTAGAAAACTTCCTTCCTGACCATTTCCCAAAATTCCATTCATCTCAATAAATTATAGCTACTATATAACCTTTTGAAAAAGATGTAGAATCAGTACATGAAGCTTTAACTAGATCTTTGCTGAGTTTGTGATAAACTCCATGCCTGCGGTGTGAGAAGGGCACATGACCGAGTCAGGCCTGAGTCTCCTACAGCCAAGCGGATCCCGCTGCGTGACGGCACTCATCACTCTGAAAACCACTCTTCCATGGACTAAGATGGGCTCAATGGTGTAAGATCAGTTTTCAGAAATATTTGAATGAATGATTAGACTAGAATAATTGTATCAACCCCTCATTTCATTCTGGTTGATTTAAAAAGTTTTTATGCCCATTCAAATTATGGCCAGTTCAGTTAAAAGCCCAGTCACTCAAATGTTTGAATACTAAACAATGGGTTGATTGAATAGATTTTTCACTCTTCAACTGTGCAGCTTTGCTGCATTGAGCCTTGGCCTGGTATAGAATACAACACTGGCCTTCTGTCTTCACTGTGCAGCCAGTGCAGGTGCAGTTCACATCTACGGGCACTTGCAAATGGGCATGAATTATTTATGCAGGTGGAATCCAGTCCATCATGCCCACAGCCCAGTCAAGCAGGTTAGGCTACAGGGAAAACACCGCTTGCACCTGTCTCCATGGGTATGTCACAGCCTTGAACCAGCCAAATGTGGGGGGGCCAAGAGGTGAGGAACTCTACTCTTTTTCAGAGGATGCTGTCCTAGGACAAATTTCCTATAACACACTGGCCGCTGCTGGCATCGCAGTCTTTCAGACATAATTGCAAAACACACACAAAAAAATGTGTCTTTGTCACACTTCCCTTGTGCTTCCCTCTGGCTGTGGCTTTCACAATGACCACAGGCTGCCCACCATGCTCTGCTTTCACATAACACTATCTAATATCCAAAATTACTTTTGACTTTTACCGATAATTGAAAAATACCGTACTGTTTCAGACACATAGATCTTATGAGACAATGTGATTACGATAATGGTAATTTAAGGCTTTCCCACACGTAGCCCTTCATATCCACACCACTCTCTGTCTCCTCTTGCATGAATACATCCTTCTCATCCCTCCTCTCTCATCTTAGATGTCAACTTCTCAAAGAACCTTCCCTGGCCACTCCATTTAAAGAGGTTGCACCCTTCCCCCAGACTCTGTCATATCACACTATCTACTTCATTGCATTTCTCTCATTGCTCAATTGTTTATTTACTTGTTTGCTGCTTAGGTCTTTTGAGATAAGCTTTATAAAGCTCCATGAGGAAAGGAACTATGTGCAATGTACTGCTCTGTTCACAGCTGATAATGTGAATACCTGGCACATAGAGGGCACTTACTAAATATTTGTTAAATAAATGGATGATTGGAAGACCTATCTCAAGAAGGATTTATATTCTTGGAAGAGTAGCTCCTTAAGAACCCAAATCAAGTGATTTTTCTTGGGCAAGAGAAATAACTCCCTTTACACCTTTCCTTTTGCCACTGTGCCTACACTAAATATTTGTATAATCTGAATTTGTTTTGTTCATGCCATAGACATAAGTATACATACAGAGAGAGAAGTCAAAGTCTGCTGTGGTGTGTAACACTCTGGAACAACACCTGCAAGGCAGGCAGAGGCTATGACTATGCAGTGGGCAGTTGAATGGGACCACAGCTAATCCTTGACTTCCTTTGTCTTCCTCCCTGCTCCCGATTGCCTGGGCCAGGTTATTCATGGAGCAACCCAAGTGGATTGTAGAGCTGGCTGCAATGACTGATTTGGTCCATGTGCACATCCCATAAGTGAGCATACAAGCAAACAAGAATGAAAAAAACCTTCTTTAAGTTCTCAGTACACTGTTTATTAGTGTTTACTATCATTCAACCCTGAGAATACAGAAGTAAAATATTAATGCATGCACTTAACACTAATGTCCATAATAATAATGAACATCTTTGTAGCCGACTTAGTGCCTGGAGAACAGAATGTATAAGCATAATTTCTTGGTTTTGTTTTATGATAATTGGTAGCAGTTGGTATTAAATCTTAACTATCCAGCTCCAAGACAGCATTGAAAAGCACCAACCCTCAACGAGAGTTATCCTCGGGGTAAATACATGCTAGACTTCCATGATGAAAAACCCACTAAATAAGACAAACCTGTTTTTCTCAGCCCTTCCCATGTACACACACACAGTTCAGGAAAGAGACAACTCAGCGTGTTAAGGAAATATAAAGCCATGCCTAACAATGACAAATATCAGGGCTACCATCCCCTACACAGCTAGAAATCACCATGCTGTGTGGGAATAAACAGCTGTATTGCAAACACAGATGAAGAGCCTATCTTAGGCAAACAGCCCAGAAAAAAATAGAGAAGAAAGGCTGGGGTGCAGACCAGGGAACACTGGCAAGCTTTATCTCCGATGAACACAATGAGCTTCTTAAAGATAGTGATAAGAGTTTCTACCATCCATCTGGAAAAGAGAAAGCACACAGCATTTCTCCAGGGCAATCCTTGCAAAGCCCCTGAAGCCTTCCTCAACACCCTCTGGGGGCAGCAATGTTTTGGTGTTGGCCTGGACTGGGTGCTGTCCCTCAGTGGTCACTGAGGAGTTCCCCTGGAAGGGTGGTCTCCAGACAAGCAGCAGTGAAGGCATCATCAGGGAAGCTGTTTAAAATGCAAATTCTCAGCCCCAACCCTAGACTCACTGAATCAGAAACTCTAATCAGCAGTTTGTTTCAACAAACCCTGCAAGTGATTTTGTGCATGAGTGCTCAGACGGAAAGGCACTGCTCTGAGCCATGGCGGGTGGGTCAGGAAGACTGGTTCTCCCGGTACATTACTCCAAGGGCCACATCAGCCCCTCTGAACTTCAGATGGCCCTTGTTATAGATTGAAATGTGCCTTTCAAAATTCACCTGTTGGGGTCTAACCCCCAGAATCTCAGAATAGGACTGTATTTGGAGACAGGTTCTTTAACAAGGTAATTACGTTAAAATGAGGTCATTGGGGTTGGCCCTCAATCAATATGACTGGTGTCTTTATACAAAGAAGAGATCAGAACACAGGAGAAACACCAGGCATGCAGCCATCTGGAAGCCAAGAAAAGTGGTCTCAGGAGAAACCAAACCTGCCAAAACTTTGATTTTGAACTCCCAGCCTCTAGAACTGTGAGAAAATAAATTTTTGTTGTTGAAACCACTCAGTCTGTGGAATTTTGCTATGGTAGCCAGACAAACTGGTATGGCCTCTTCTCTTCATATCTGCCTGCTCAGCAGGCCTCTCCTCAAGGTTTCTCTGAGGTTTGCTATCACTGAACTTAGTATGTGGTGTGACAATAACCTCAGTTCCGTTCTCTCTTGCCTACAAGACTGTCTATCTTTGATTCCCCAATGCATAGTGCATGTACAACTCAGAGAAACCATTCAATTAATATAAGAATAAATAATAGTGGCTTGGAGAAGTACTAAGTAAAGTTTCAAAATTTAACCATCTCTGATAGTAACATTTATAGAGCTGAAAAATATCTTTGCAACTGAGAGCTCAGTGCAATCTCTGCCTAGCTCTGACCATACATAAAGACTGTGTGCGAGGAAATTCAGGTGACCTACCTTTAAATCTCCACTTTGCTACTTATTTGTCACGTGAACTAGAACACATTTCTAAAATGTTTCTAGCCACAGTCTCCTCATCAGTAACCTAGGGATTAAACAGCACCTACTTTTCAGGTGAGTGTAGGGAAAATTAAGCCAGATAATTTTGTCAATGACTTAGTGCTATTACCTACACATAACTAATATTTACTGAGTGCTCATTATCAATGAAAAAGTTCCTTATAGAAGAAAAAAATTCACCTAAAGCCCAAGGTATCTTACACAATTTCTTATCTGAAAGACTTCAAGTTTTGCAGGTCACTAATTTATCTAGATTGCACCTTCCCATTTCCTCCCTGCTCTTCTCAATCTGTGCCACTTCGACATTCCCTGGTCCTGCTTCTTTTCATTCCTCCAAATACTATTGTGAATCAGTCTGACAATTTCCCAATTTTTATCCTTTTTACTATGCAAGAAAGATAACTTACTAGTGATTTACTACAATTTGAATAAGATATTATCATTCTAAGGCAGCTTTGTGATTCAGTTGCCCGAGACTGATTCAGTTCTGATTACTTGTGAGGCTGGAACCGCTGTTAGCACAATGGAAATAATTAAGATAACATACGAGAAAAAAATATCAAGCTAAGAGTTAAGAGCCTGTCATATATACCTGGCTCCTTCACTAACTGATTCCATAACTGAACAATCAGTTACCTGTTTAAACTTCCATTTCCTTACCTGCAAATGGCACAGTGAAATTTTTCTTGAAAAGGAACATTTTTGAAAAACATTTTCCTAATGTTGTGCAATCAAGCTAAGAGCCTGAGGAGCTAGTGGGTAGGGAGAAAGATGTGGCAGGGAAAGATGAGACTCTGAGGAATGAGGTTCTCACATGATTCCTGATAACGGGGCTAGAAAAAGTGTGGGTGACAGGACACACAATGAGGCTTTTAGAGTCACTAAGTAAGGTTTGTATGTCCTAATCTGCTGCTAATGATCACCTGTGTAGGCTAACATCACAGAGCTAGGAGGTACCATCAAAGCAGACAGGTCACTGAAACTCAGGTTTCCAGAAAAAGGGATCTGAAATAAAATTTAATTATATCAGGGATGCTCAACTTCCTCTACACTATCAGTTGCCTTTATTCTAAATATATCTGTACAATCATCAGCTTCACATTTTCAGGCTTATACAATCATTGGGTTTTATTCCTAATGATTACGATCTTGGTACTTTTCTCTCATAAGTGAAATTAGCATTCTCTCATAAACTGTAAATGCTAAATTGCTAATAGTCTCCCTAGGGTTTTCTTCACATGATGATGCTTTCAATGATTTCATCCCAGTTTAGTATATTAAACTATCATGATTTATATGCTTAAGCATAATAATTTCCCTAAGGCTTGATCTAAAAATGGTAGATGTACTTTTTAAATAACTTAGTAAAACCTTGGGTAAATGCTAATCAAATGACCAGTCCCAAGGAAACAGCCATTTTTTTTTTTTTTTTAGGAATTGACATCACAGTCAGAAAGTAGTAATTCTTAGAGAATTCAAAACTCTGTAACAAAAAACTGAAGTCTCAGAAAAAAAAAAAAAATACATGCAAATTACAACAGTGGTTTTGAAAGAATTTGTACATGTTAATTACTATCAGCAAGGTCCATAAAGCATGAAATTTCACACTTTGTCAGACTAGTTCCAGGTAGGGAGCACCATGGAATCTAATGTTTATTCCATTGGAAAAGTAAGAAAACAATTTGCAATAAACCAGTGGAAATAACTGCCCTTTTCTCTACCATTTTAGGGACTCTAGGGAACTAAGGTACACAAAAGGAGGTAGCAAGCAACCAAAAAACAAATTACAGCGTATGATCAGGGAATGCAGGGATCTGACTACAGTTTCCAAAATACAACTCTGCTCTATTTGAAATTCCTATGAGACCAAACTTCTAACTACATTCTACTTCAGAGGAAAACTTTGGAAAAATCAAAATAATTTATAGAAAGCTAAGAATCCAAAAAGGGCCACATTAAAAATTCTTTTCCATATTTTCAATTAAAGGGGAAAAAAATGTGTGTGAGACTGAAGGCATCCAGAGACCTTGAGAGCAGAGTGGGCAGGTGGTGAGAAGAGGGCCTCAGTGTGCCATCCCCAAGGGACCAGCACCCTCCAACACAGGGGTCCAGCCAGTGAAAGGAGACAGAGCATGGAGGAGTGTTTGGGGAGGGTTACTGTGGGGGGTAGGGAGGATGAAGGGGTGGGGGTGACAGCTCAAACCTGAAGTGGCATTACATCATTTTAGCCCACTGCAGTGGAAAGAACTCAATAATCTGGTCTTATCCAACTACAAAGGTGTGGTATGTATTTGGCCTTTGTCCTGTTCCTTGCAGGAAGCTCCCAAAACCATTGGAATTGACTGGGATGAGAGTGATAAAGGTGTTTTTTGTTGTATTAATGAGATGACTTGGAAAACACCTGAGGATGGGAGCTAATTGCCAGTGGAAACAACCTCTTGGTTATAGGGTTGGAACTGTCAGTCCCATCTCTGACTTTTTTTTAAAAAAATTTTATTTTTATTATTTTTTTAAAGATTGTACTTATTTTATCTTTAGAGGGGAAGGGAAGGAGAGAGGGAAAGAAATATCAATATGTGGTTGCCTCTCGTGCGTCCCCTGCTGGGAACTGGCCTGCAACCCAGGCATGTGCCCTGACTGGGAATCGATCTGCGATCCTTTGGTTCGCAGGCCCACGCTCAATCCACTGAGCTATACCAGCCAGGGCCCATCTCTGACTTCTAAGGAGGGAAGAGGGGCTAAATATGGAGTTCGATCAGCAATGGCTAATGATTTAATCAGTCATTCCTATGGAATGAAGCCTCAACAAAAACCCAAAGAGTTTAAGGAGCATCCTCCAAGTAGAGGTGCAGGAAGAGTGGTGGGTCCAGAGCTCATGGAACTCCTCATCCCTTACCCCACACTTGCCCTGTGCATGTCTTTCATCAAGTTGTTCCTGAGTTATATCCTTTTATGATAAACCAGTAATCTAGTAAGTAGAATGTTTCTCTGAGTTCTGTGAAAGAGGTGCTCTAACAAGTTAATTAAACCCAAAGAGGCAGTCATTTGAACCTCTAATTTATAACTGGTTGATCAGGGATATGGGTGACAATATGGATTTTCATTTAGCATTTAAAGTGAGGTTGAGCAGGGCAGTCTTGTAGGACTGAGCACTTAACTTGTGTGATCTGACATTTTCTCCACGTAGACAGCATAGGACACCCAGCTGGTGTCAAAGGATTCCTTGATGTGGGGAAAGAATCCACACAGTAGGAAAAGGAGACTGCCAAATTTACTCTAGCTCTTGATGGAAATGAGAAGACAGAGGAATTGAGAGGAAATGACTCCTTCATTCAACATGAGATAGTGAAATAGAGGGACTAAAGAGTTGATATGGGAGAATGACAGTTTAGTTAAATAACAAGAACCTTAAAAGAGTAGAGATTGTTCCAGAAGATATAGAAATGATGGATTTGGGAGCATCAATAGGAAGGAAGGGAGATATCATTGAATAGTATTTTCTTACAAAAAATTAAAAGATAAAGTCATCTCAGAAGATGTCAAGATTACCTATGCTTGTGTAAAGGCAATAGAATAGAAGCTCAAGACTGAATCTTAGATACAAAATCTGGAGTTCAAATCTCTGCTTTGCCCCTTCTTATCTATGTAACAGAGGACAAGTTACGTAACTTCTCCAAGACATGGTTTCCTCATCTACAAAGTGTGAGTGATTACCACCTTATAATGCAAAATTGTTGTTAGGCTTATCTGAGATTAGCAATGAATATAATAAGAGTACCTGGCACATAGTAGACATCTGGTATATGTTTACTATTGTTAACTATATCACTACTGAAAACTGCTTTATATTCTGATAATAAAAGACATAAATTTGTTTTATCCCACTTGAGTAGAAATTTCTAATGAGAAAGCTTCATTCCAAGACTCTTTTATCTAGAGTTATCCTGTATACTTTGTAATCCAAAGTAATCCTTTTCTGACTTAACCATCTCCAGAGAAGATAATAATATACTGCAACAAAATGCTGTCCCTGGACGGCCTGAGACTTCGGAGGAGCTAGCCACAGAGGAGACCGAATGGACGCGGGCCAAGAGCAGAGCCAGGACCTGGCACCTCCACCCACACAAGAGAATCATGGACTGTCTGCATGAAACCTTTTCCCAAATTCTGTAGCGAAATTTCCTTCCCTTTCCTGAGAAGAACCAATGTCTTAGGGCACATCCATTTCTAGGAACACATCCGTGTCACAGGGGCAGCTTCAGGGACTCAAGGCAGCAACGTTAGTCCAGCTGGAGTCCTTTGCCAAAAAAATGGGCTGGGTGGCAAACAAGGAAGACGAGCAGTGGGAGGACTGCCGTGAGAAAGAACTGTCCAGGGACCAAGGGCAGGACAGACCCAGCACACTTGGGAGGAGGAAAGAAACGGACAGTGATGAGCAAGACTACTCTGGGAAACCCCAAAAAGTAGTGCCACCAGATAAGTGTGCTAATTGTACCTTATAGTAACACCCCAGTGAGGTTCTGTGGGTTCCAGAACAGCTACATGCTAACCAGGCACAGTCTCCCTGTGTAGAGTAAACCTTCATCCTCCTTTGCCTGGGGCTGTCTTGGTTTATAATTGCTGTCCCAGTGGGACCCCTTTTCATGTCCAATAGTACCTTTAGAAAAACAACCTTTGATTTGCTGGAGCTGTGGGCTCTTCTAGAAAAGCTGGAAGTACTGTACATACTCAGAGGCACTCAAGAAGAGCCTCAAGAGGCAAGCCAGTGGCCAACAAAAGACAGTGTAGCCTCTTATGCCAAAAAGCAGTTTTGGTACCACCAACTTAATGTGCTTTGAAAACTCCTAATGCACTTGAGAGCACACAGCCTTGTGATACTCTTGATTGTCATAACTTGATTCCAAAGAGGCATAGAAAGCCACATGTTTGCATATGGACAGCTGACATCAGTCCAGTAGAAAAATTTCATCTAAAACAGTTGAATAAAAAGAAGCGAGACTCATCTGAAAGGTAATCTGTGTCCTTGATAGGCTTCTCTTGCTTATATTACATTTAATTTCCTCCCAAACTAGCTGCTTGCTCTCTGGGTCACTGAGTCTATCACTTGTTGCAGCCCAATCTTCTATACCTGTTATTAAACTACCTTTGGTACTGTCATCTGCCCAGGTTGCCTAACATCACAAAATGTATCCCCACCACTGTGACATTTAATTGGAATAATTCTATTAATTACAGAATGTTGAACACACTTCAGTTCCTGCAGTTAGTCAGGAGAAAAGGCTGTTGTTGATCCAAAGTGTGAGCCAGGTCACAGGAGCACTCACGTTGAGGAATCATGTCAACACTAACAAATTTAATCCACACTTATTAATGACCTGACTCTGCCAAGGGCTGGAGTCGGTCCTCGAGAAACTGACCATCTAAAAGAAGAGAAATACAACAGTAACTAGAATGCTACATTAACTTGAATGGTAATCTGTTCCTCATGCAGATTTCATAACCATGATTTGGGGGACTCAGTAAGTCAAATAGTCTACCAGTACAGTTCAAATTTATTCTTGTGTTTTGGTTTTCTCACTAACTGCCACAATGGATAAAAGATACTCTTAAGCTAAAGCATAGTAATAGTAAATGTTACCCCACTATTGAATTTTCAACACGTAAACCCATTTATGAAATGCTGATTAAAATAATGTGGCTTTAAAAAAAATCCAAACATCAGCATCTAATGAGTATTTTCCCCCTTAAAGTGATGATTATAAGTGTTCTTATTCTAGTAATGTTGCCATTGCTCAAAACATTTTTGAAATCTTGCTTTAAATTTGGCTTTACAGCACCATTCAATCAAAAACCTTCAATGGTTGAAAACTGCATACACTTGGGATTGTTTTTTGGAAGCAAAACTTCATACAGTTGAGCTTGTGTTTTGGGAACTAGTCATAAAGCATGATAATGAATAACTTTTATCTAAACTGAGTAATCAGAATCAAAGAATGGCTATTATAGAAAAAGATTACTTTTTTTTATTTCATGAAATCATGACAAGTGTTAGAAATAAGTGGTATCTTCATGGGTTGAAAAACACAAAACCATTCAGAAGGGAAAATAAGTCACCATGGGCTCACCTGGAACTTAGCATTAAGAAGTGGTAGAATATTGTGGAAAAGTACTCTGTAGAGTACACTGGAAAGAAAGCATAAATCTGGGGACTTCTGGCCAAGATGGAGGTGTAGGTGGACACACTGTGCCTCCTTGCACAACCAAGATTAAGGACAACAAAGATTTAGAAACAAAAAAACAACCAGATCTGACAGAAAATTGAACTGTATGGAAGTTCAACAACCATTCATCCAGACCGGTAGGAGGGGTGAAGTCGGTGGCCTGCAGAGAGGGATCGCGGCAGAAGAAAGTGGTGGTTGGCGGTCCCCGGTGTGCAGGCAGTGGCTGTCAACCCCAGGGCATGCAGTCGGCGGCTAGCAGACCCCAGATGTGCAAGGCATCTGGTGCTGACCACGAACACACATTAGCATGCAGACAAACCAGGTGAAAATGGGGAGACAGACTGCACAACCCAGGGACCCAGCACTGGGAAATAAAGCCTAAAAGCACCAACTGAAAACACTTGTGGGGGCTGAGGTGCTGGGAGAGACTCCCAGCATAACGTTGGGAGAGTACATTGGAGTGACCCACAGGGTCCTAGGGTGTACACAGGCCTACCCACCCAGGAGGCAGTACCAGAAGGGCCCAATTTGCTTGTGGAAAATTTGCTTCATTCCAAAGGGACTGAAATATGAGAGAGAGCGAGCAAGCTCCATTGTTCCCTCTCTGACCCCGCCCCCACATACAGCATCACAACCCAGCAACCAGGTCTCCCACCTTGGTGAACACCTAAGGCTCCAGCCCTCATACATAACATGCATGACCAGACCAAAAAAATATATGTATATATGGCTCAAGCAGAAGAACAGAGATCAAAGCCCCAGAGCTAATACTTCTAAGCAATGAAGAGATAGCCAACCTATCAGATGCACAGTTCAAAGCACTGGTGATCAGGATGCTCACAGAATTGGTTGATTTTGGTCGCAAATTAGATGAACAAATGAAGGCTACAATAAGTGAAATGGAAAAAAAAAAAAAAAACGTAGAGGGAACCAATAGTGATGGGAGGAAAACTGGGACTCAAATCAATGGAGTGGACCAGAAGGAAGAGAGAAACAACCAAACAGAAAAGAAGGAAGAAACAAGAATTCAAAAAAGTGAGGAGAGGCTTAGGAACCTCCAGGACATCTTTAAAGGTCCCAACATCCAAATCATAGGGGTACAGAAGGGGAATAGGAAGAGCAACAAGTGGAAAACTTATTTGAACAAATAATAAAGGAGAACTTCCCCAATCTGGCAAGGAAATAGACTTCCAGGAAGTCCAGGAAGCTCAGAGAGTCCAAAAGAAGTTGGACCCAAAGAGGAACACTCCAAGGCACATCATAATTACATTACCCAAGATTAAAATGAAGGAGAGAATTCTAGAAGCAGCAAGAGATAAGGGGATAGTCACCTACAAAGGAGTTCCCATCAGACTGTCAGCTGATTTCTCAAAAGAGACCTTCCAGGCAAGAAGGGGCTGGAAAGAAGTATTCCAACTCATGAAAGGCAAGGACCTACATCCAAGATTGCTCTATGCAGCAAAGCTTTCATTTAGAATGGAAAGGAAGATAAAGTGCTTCTCAGATAAGGTCAAGTTAAAGGAGTTCATCATCACTAAGCCCTTATAATATGAAATGTTAAAGGGACTTATCTAAGAAAAAGAAAATAAAAAAATAGGACAGTAAAAAGATAGCATACTCACAGATATTAACAAACCACACCTAAAACAAAAGCAAATTAAGCAATCCACTAGAACAGGAGCAGAACCACAGAAATGGAGATCACATGGAGGGTTAGCCACAGGGGAATGGGAGGAGGAGAGGGGGGGAAAGGTACAGAGAATAAGTAGCATAGACAGTGGGTAGAAAATAGACAAGGGGAGGGCAAGAATAGTGTGGGAAATGTAGAAGCTAAAGAACTTATGACACATGGACATGAACTAAAGTGGGGGAATGTGGGTGGGAGGGGGTTCAGGGTGGAGGAGAATGAACGGGGGAATGGGACAACTGTAATACATAATCAATAAAATTAAATTAAATTTAAAAAAAGAAAGCATAAATCTTTTGTTTTTGAATGCTTAATGCCCAGCATAGAGAACAGCATATAGTAATCACCCCACAAATGTTTACAGGACAAAACTGTAACAAGTTGGTTCCATTATCTTGTTGGAATACAATAATTTTGACTGTATATGTATGTGAAAGCAATGCAGACTGCACTTCACATATTACTACCCCATGGTGTCACATGTTTGCCAGTCCTAGACTCTCTTTAATGGACTCAAATTCTCAACCCCATGTTTCAGTTTTGCAATTCTCATAATTTTAAAATACAAAAGGTACAAGGATTACTAGAAACAATGTACTCGTAGCCAGATTTAATAAGTGTTATTGTCCAGCCATTTTTTAGGACTGAAACACACACACACAAAAATGATAGTTGATATTCACTAATGTTGTAGTCAGCAGGATAAAGAAAATACATCAAAAGTGTACTTAGAAAATTGTCAGCTGCCCTGGCTGGTGTAGCTCAGTGGATTGAGTCCTGGCCTATGAATCAAAGGGTCACCAGTTCGATTCCCAGTCAGGGCACATGCCTGGGTTGCAGGCCAGGTCCCCAGTGGAGGCATGTGAGAGGCAAACACACATTGATGTTTCTCTCCCTCTCTTTCTCCCTCCCTTCACCTCTCTCTAAAAATAAAGAAATAAAATATTTTTTAAAAAGAAGAAAAGAAAATCGTGTCCTTTCCTATCTGGTTGCCACTGTAAACTTCCCTTTTTTTTTTTTTTTTTTTTTCTGTTTGGATATTCTCCTGACTCTTCAAATTATATCTTTAAAACTTTGCTTTTACTTTGTGCCTCCACCTGGATCTTGGAAAGACTTTTGTAATTTGGTGTTAATGGCATATTTTGGACTGTAATCTCCATTTCACTTCTTTGGAGTACATTTTTCTCCCAAATTTTTCTTCCTTTCCATTGAGCCCAAGCTGCAAATAATAATAATTTCCTCTAAACACCCACCTTGGCGGCTCCTTTATGCACTCCATTTTACTCCCGGCTATGTCCCTCAACTAGACTCTGTAGAATAAAAACAACTAAAAAGCCTCTCATTTTAAGAGAGAATCAAGCCATTATGCTATGTTATTTCACTGTATTTAGGTACTATGTTTATCATGTTCTAATGTTCCATGCTTCTTGGCAGCAAAGAACACTACTTTATTGTGACATTTTCAAATGAAAACTACATGACAGTAACAGTTTCCAAAGAACTCTCATTTACCTTGGCAACATTTACGAGTGGTGGGGGAAAAATACATAAAACCACCGCTTTGAGCAAAATGCTACAATGATTATTTAGCAAACAAGCTCACATATTAGAACGGCAGAGGGAAGATTGCTTCTACAGACTAAATTACACTTCACACACAGGCGCTGTTGAATGGCTTTCTACAGAGGTTATGTTTAAATTATAGCTCTTGCGAAGCAAACATCTCATGGTTTGTATGTGAATTTGAATTACGCATCTAGCAGGCAGCATGTTTATGGAAAAAAGTCAAGTCGATAGATTGCTAAATTGCTACAACATGTGTAAGGGACAATGAAGAAGCTTTGAGAGAGGTCCCACTTACTCTCCAGTAAGAAAATGGCTTGGCAATTCTGAACCACAGTGAGCGGTCAACTTCTGATTTCATTCAGAAGCACCCAAAATTTGCTTTAGTGCTTTCTCTTTAGAAATATAATTGAATGCCTTATGCTTGGAGATACTGGAAAAGTACATTGTATGACTTCCAATTTTATTTTAATTCCTAGAAATAAGGCAAATCTATGAGTGGTCCAAAACCAGGAGAAATATGTTCTCAGGCAGTCAAGACAGGCATATCAGGTGAAAGGACAATATTAGTTAAATGTATATATATATATATATATATATATATATATATATATATATATATATATTTGTAAATATATATATATGTATATGTGAATGGCAGCCAACCTTTTCAGAACACGCTAAGCCCCCAAGCCCATCCTGAGTAAACTGCAGCAGAATATGTCTTACCTGTCTCACCAGGAATGCATCCCACATAAGGTGAGAGGAGGGACAGGTGGCCTTCACAATTCCATCTAACTCTAAGATTGCGTGATGCCATTGCTGGTGCATAATGCATTTTCCTATCAAAAGCCCTTGGGAATTGGATGCTCTTTCAATTCTTAAGCTCCAACTTGAATTTCTACTGCAGTGAGCACAGGTTCCCCACGAGGAGTATGGTGGCAGCAAAGCCTCGGTGTGCGTACCAGAGAACAACCACTTCTCCAGGTCTCCCATCCTCCCTGGGTAAAGACAAAGAGGAAAAACAAAGTGCTGACTGACATCCTATGTAGACCAGCAAAGCCCACCAAAGAAAATAACTGGGGAAAATCAAGCTATACAACTTCTGACATCTGACGGTCCAGAAAATTCAAGGGCACCCAACTACATTCCCATATATTTGTGCATGAGTGCAGGGCTTTAGCTTTCAAAGTGGTCTGTATGATTCCATTTACATAATATTCTTCAGGAGACAAAAGTATAGAGATAGAGAACAGAGGAGTGGTATTCCAAGGATGTGTGGGGGCAAGGGGAAGGAGGAGGAAGGAATGTATGGCTATAAAAGGATCTTTGTGGTGAAGAAATTATTTTTATCTTGAGTGTAGTGGTGGTCACACAAACCTACATATGTCATAATTGCACAGAACTTCTTATGGTTCGAATTGTATCCCCATAAAACATGTTAAAACCCTAACCCCTAACAGCTCAGAATGTGACCTTATCTAGAAACAGGGTCTCTGCAGATGTCGTTAGGTAAGAGAGGTCATCGTGGAGCAGGGAAATATCATTGGTGTCCTTATAAGAAGAAATTTGTACACCCACGCACAGAAGGAAGATGATGTGAAGACACAGGGAGAAGAGAGGTGTGTGATGACAGAGGCAGACTTCGGACTTCTGCTGCCACAAACCGAGAGGATGGCTGGATTGAAAGAAGCAGAAAGGGGCAAGGAAGGACCCTCTCCCAGCTGCACCAGAGGGAGCATGGCCTCGCCGACGCATTCATTTTGGAAAGCCAGACTGAGGGAGCTATGAGAGAATAAATTTCTGTTGGTTTAAGCCATCAAGTTTGTGGCACTATTTTACAACAGTCCTAAGAAATTGAAACACAAGTAAATATGTGCACATACTCAGATAAATGTATTTAAAACTGGTGAAATCTGATAAGGTCAGAGGATTGTATCAATGCCAATTTTCTAGTTGTGATACTGTACTGCAATTGTGCAAGAAGTACTCTTGAGGGAAAGTGATGATATACAGGATCTCTATATTATTTCCTATCATTGTAAATCCACAATTGTCTCAAAATAAAAGAATAAAACATGCCTGTCTTCAAGTGCATTGGCTCCTCCATATGTCCTCAGGGGGTAGGCCAGGAAGCTAAATCAATCCCAGTTTTAAATATGAGAAAATTGGGGCTCAGAAAAATTAAACAAATTTCCAAAATTCATAGGACACCAAGAAATTCAGTTTTCTTTTTAAAAAATATATTTTATTGAATATGCTACTACAGTTGTCCCATTTCTCCCCCATCATTCCCCTCCACCCTACACACCCCCTCCCACCCACATTCCCCGCTTTAGTTCATGTCCATGTGCCATAAGTTCTTTCCCTTCTACATTTCCCATACTATCCTTGCCCTCCCCCTGTCTATTTTCTGCCTACTGTCTATGCTACTTATTCTCTGTACCTTTTCCCCCTCTCTCCTCCTCCTACACCCCTGTTGCTAACCCTCCATGTGATCTCCATTTCTGTG
The DNA here is from genome assembly GCA_004027475.1 of Anoura caudifer. Lineage (NCBI taxonomy): Eukaryota > Metazoa > Chordata > Mammalia > Chiroptera > Phyllostomidae > Anoura > Anoura caudifer. The sequence goes on along the minus strand of PVKU01008730.1, from coordinate 42,411 downwards.
GTTCTGCTCCTGTTCTAGTGGTTTGCTTAATTTGCTATTGTTTTAGGTGTGGTTGTTAATATCTGTGAGTTTGCTGTCTTTTTACTGTCTTATTTTTTATTTTCTTTTTCTTAGATAAGTCCCTTTAACATTTCATATTATAAGGGCTCAGTGATGATGAACTCCTTTAACTTGACCTTATCTGAGAAGCACTTTATCTGCCCTTCCATTCTAAATGACAGCTTTGCTGCATAGAGCAATCTTGGATGTAGCTCCTTGCTTTTTATGAGTTGGAATACTTCTTTTCAGCCCCTTCTTGCCTGGAAGGTCTCTTTTGAGAAATCAGCTGACAGTCTGATGGGAACTCCTTCGTAGGTGACTGTGCCTTTATCCCTTGCTGCTTCTAGAATTCTCTCCTTCATTTCAATCTTGTCTAATGAAATTATGATGTGCCTTGGTGTGTTCCTCTTTAGGTCCAACTTCTTTTGGACTCTCTGAGCTTCCTGGACTTCCTGGAAGTCTATTTCCTTGCCAGATTGGGGAAGTTCTCCTTTATTATTTGTTCAAATAAGTTTTCCACTTGTTGCTCTTCCTATTCCCCTTCTGTACCCCTATGATTTGGATGTTGGGATGTTTAAAGATGTCCTGGAGGTTCCTGAGCCTCTCCTCATTTTTTTGAATCCTTGTTTCTTCCTTCATTTCTGTGTGGTTGTTTCTTTCTTCCTTCTGGTCCACTCCATTGATTTGAGTCCCAGTTTTCCTCCCATCACTACTGGTTCCCTGTGCATTTTTCTTCATTTCACTTATTGTAGCCTTCATTTGTTCATCTAATTTGTGAGCAAAATCAACCAATTCTGTGAGCTTCCTAATCACCAGTGCTTTCAACTGTGCATCTGATAGGTTGGCTATCTCTTGGTCACTTAGATGAATTAGCTCTGGGGCTTTGATCTGTTCTCCCATTTGAGCCATTTTGGGGTTTTTTTCTTTCTTTCTTTTTTCTTTTTCTTTTCTTTTTTTTGGGGGGGGGGTCTGGTCATGGCTGTTACATAGTAAGAGGCAGAGCCTTAGGTGTTCACCAGGGTGGAGCAGTGCAGTCACTGGGTTGTGATGTTGTATGTGGGAGTGGGTTCCAGAGGGAACAATGGTGCTTGCTCCGCTCTCTCTTGGATTCCAATCCCCTCCGCCACTTCCCCCAAGCAAATTGGTCCCTTCTGGTGCTGATTTCCATGTGGGTGGGCTTGTGGACATTCCAGGACCCTGAAATGTACACAAGCCCACCAACAAACTCTCCACAAACTCTCCTGTGAGGCTGGGAGTCTCCCCTAACACCTCAACCCCCACAAGTGTTTTCGATCGGTGTTTTTAGGTTTTATTTCCTGGCACTGGAGCCCTGGATTGTGAGGTCTGTCCTGCTGTCCATTCTTGCCTGGATTATCTGCTTGGAAATATGGGACCATTTAGTCAGCCAGCCACCCTGCATGGCCCCACTGGGCCTGCCCACCACCACCCAGTGCCTGGGTTCCGCTATCTGCCGCCTGTACACCTTGGATCTGCCAACCATTTCCCGAGTGCCCGGTTCTGCCAACCTCTGCTTTTTCCTTCCACAACTCCACCCCTCTTACCGTTCTGCAAGAATGGTTGTTGGACTTCTGTACAGTTAAATTTTCTATCAGTTCTGGTTGTTTTCTTGTTTCTAAATCTTTGTTGTCTTTAATTTTGGTTGTGTGAGGAGGTACAGTGTGTCCACCTATGCCTCCATCTTGGCTGGAAGTCAGAAATTCAGTTCTTAAATCTACAGCTCACAAGTAGTAGTCAATCTTGCTTTGTTATGCCATGATTTTCATGGGCATCACTCAATCATTTAAATTAACTCAGGAGGACAAAGATGTCAAATGGACGGGGAGGATCTCACAAGGGCACGGGACCAATATTGATTGTAGAAAAGAGAAGAGAGAAAAAATGGGGGGAAGAAGTGGAAGAGCACCCTGCCTTTTTCCCCCAGGGAAAGGAAATCTGATATTTTTTTGTACATGCTATAAAGAATGGATGCTGTGGAGAAAACTGACTCCAAGGCTGGTCATTGAGAAGGGGCATCGTATCCCACCTGGCCAAGTTCCTCTTACAGTGAAAATGAAGGAAGAGTCGACTGCCAAGACCCCTCAGAAAATCTGGCCAGGTTAAGACAGGAAGCTGTTAAAGAAGAAGGAGAAGGTGAAGAAGGAGGAGGAGGAGGAGAAAGAGAAGAAGAGAGATGAATCAAGGCATCCAGAGTTTATTCATCATTGCCCGTAACACTAGCAATGCTCACACAAGCTATCACTTCTTAATTGCATTCGAAAGTGTCAAGCACAGGGAGTGATCTGTCAGCCTTATTACTTGTGCTGGGCAGCTATTGTGCAAGCCACGCAGGGAGCCTGGGTGGTTTGTCTGGAGTGTGGAAGACACAGAAAACATAAGCAGCTGACTGTAATTCTGGAGATAAATGACTCAATGCACTCCTTGCCTGAGTTTAACAGGAAAACAGGAAGAAACACAACAATTATGTTTCAATTCATGTGTAGATTAGAAATAATAGAAAAAAAAGACTACAACAACAACGACACTGGTTATCTGGAATTAACATAGATCTTTTTCTCTCCAAGAAGTTTGATGGATTTGGAAAGCCCAGAGTAGATATCTTAGAGCAAAGGGATCATGAAGAGGAAGAGGGTAAAACATTTCTCTTAAGACACAAAGGAACAACAGGATTACAAATCCCCATACACCAGAGTGTGAGAAAACCTTTTTCATCCTTTGGGTTTCCATAGCCATCATCTAACTACCCTTTCTGAAAGGAGTTTCATTGGATGACAATTCAGTTCTGCCCCTCAGCTCTCTACTCCAGGCAAAACAGAGAAGCCGTTCACATGCAGTCTGTCAACCCTGAGCTGATACAGGGGGAATCCAGAACAGATTCCTGCAGGTGTGTGTTTACTCCCTTCATGGAAGCCCCTTTATTTTCCTGTGATTGTATCTGATGAGGGGAAGTACAGAAGTAAATGGCACAGAAGCCAATCTGAATCTTGGCTTGCAGGCTTATTGTTTATTGGCTCCTAGGCTACCTGCCCTGAGACACGTATAATGATGGAGCAATAATCCTATGTTCCTCAGGGAAAGTAAAAAGGTCCAGGGATATATTATGTCCTGCTGTTTAGGTTTACGAAGATTGTGAATTCAGAGAGTCATAACTGCAGCCTTAAGAAGTGGGACAATTATATGTGTTTCACTGAGAATTCAATTATCATTTTGTCTTGTATCAGTGTTTCTCAAAATTTAATGGGCAATTGCATCAACTGGAGATCTTGCTGAAGTCCAAATTCTGATTCAGGTATGGATAGTGTCTAAATTTCTACATTTCTTCTTTTCCTACCATTTAAGTTTTATTTTTAAAAACATTTATTGAGGTACAACTAACATACAAAATGTATGTTTAATATGTACAGCTTAATGTTGGGTTTGGTTTTGGGATTTTTTTTTTTTTTGCTTTTAATGTTTTTTTTATCATTGACATAGAATTTCCACTCAATGAAATGGATGGACTTCAATTACACAGTTAAGGAGTTTTGACAAATGAGTACAACTGTGCAAGCACAAAACATAAAACATTTCCATCACATCAGAAAGTTCCCATCTGCTCCTTTTCAGTACGTATCTCCTACCAGAGACCACCCGGGTGTGATTTCTATGACTTTAGGCTACTTTTGCCTGTTCCAAAAGGTCATAAACGGGAATCGCAGAATGTGTTCTTCTGTGGGTGGCTTCTCACACTCAGCATGATGTTTTCATCGATCCCTCCATTTTGCCGTGTGTGCCCACAGTCTGCTCCTTTTTTACTACTCAGTGTTATTTTATCATATGAATATACCAAAATTTAGTCTTCCTATTCATAGACATTTGAATTGTTTTTAATGTGTGGCTATTATGAGTTAAATTGCTATTAATGTTGTTATTGACATATAATTGATATATAACATTATATTAGTTTCAGGTGTACAACATAATGATTCAATATTTGTATATATTTTGAAATGGTCACCAAAATAAGTCTAATTAACATCTGTTATCATATATAGTTAGAAAATTTATTTTTTCTTGCAACTTGGTGTTTTGACACATACACCTGTGAAATGATCACCACAATCAAACTAATTAATGTATCCATTTCCTCCACATAGTTGCCATTTTCTTTTTCATTTTGTTGTAGCAAGAAGACAAGATATACCACCTTAGCAAATTTCAAGTATATAGTACACTATTGTTAATTTACATGCTGTACATTAAATCTCAGAAACTTTATCATCTTTCATAACTGGAACTTCGTACCCTTTGACCAATACTACCCAATTTCCCTCTCCCGACTGCCCCCAAAGTCCCTGTCAAACATCACACTTTCTGTTTCTATGAATTTAACTATTTTAGATTCTACATATTAAGTGAGATCACACAGTATTTTTCTTTCTGAGTCCAACATTTCACGTAGCATATGGTTCATCCGTGTTGTTGCAATAGATGGATTGCACTGAAATTATTCCCTTAAGCAATTCCATTTATTCCTTAAATAGCAGGATTTCCTTCTTGTTTAAGGCTGAATAATATGTGTGTAGGGTGTAGATAGAAGGGGTGAGGGATGAGAAAGAAAGGCAGAGAGGAGAGAGAGGGATGCAAACAAAGCAAAATGTTAACAGTTCCTGGCTCCAGTGGTATATACACACCACTTTGTCCTTATCCATTCATCCCCTGGCAGACATTTGGGGGGTTCCTGTATCTTAGCGACAGTGAATAGTGCTGCAGTCAGTGATGCTGCTGATCTCAGACCACATTTTGTGTGTCAAGGTTCCTGTGCACAGTAGCTGGGATAAAATTCAATTACACAGTCACTGTTTACAAGAGAGCTGTGTGAGTCTCCTTTCCCAACTTTATTATGAACATGAAACATACACAAAAGTTGGGATAATAATACCGTGAACCTATATACCCACCAACTAGAGTTAAGAATTGTTAACATTTTGCCATTCTGCCTCTCTCTGCCTCACCCTTGCATATATGTACATATATGTTCCCCAACCATGTAAAGGTGCAGATATCATGCTACTTCACATGCAAATACTTCATCATACATCACCTAAGAGAATAATTTCCATGCAATTATTTATATTCAGAGGGTGAACAAAAATTCTGATTCTATAACATTGACTAATAACCAGAACATTATCAAATGTACCCAATTGTTCCTGAAATGCCTTTTATAACTACTTTAGAAAAATCCACTCGAGGTGAAGGCATTGCTTGGTTGCTATAGAACAGTCCCTATACTTTTTCTTTTTTAAACTTTCCCATGACATTGACTTTTTTGAAAAGTGCAAAAAGTTGTCATTGAGGATGACACAGAGGCTATATTTGTCTAATTGTTTTCTCATGGAGTATTTGAATTTTGCCTTCAACCAAAAAGCATGCCAAGACACTTGAAGAATTCATTCAAGTTAAACATTTTCAACAAGTGAAACATTTGGGGCAAGTATACCTGCTAGGTGTTGCGTAGCCACATTGTATCACATCAAGAAGTTCATAGAGTCACATCATCCCACTCAGTGATGCTGACTTTGCTCATTTGATTGCAATAATAACCCAGATCTCTCTATTATAAAAATATCATTTTCCTTAACAATTTGGCAGTCAGTAGTAACCAAAATAATAGTTTGTGAGGTGATAGATCAACCATTTGTAGATATCCTGCTTCCAAACAACATTTCATCTCATGGCTCTAGCTTTGATTGCTCAGGCTTACTTTTGAATCGGAAAATCAGTTATCTCATTGGGGATAAAAAATGTGATTTCCTAAGTCTGTCATTCCATCAACATTTAGTAACTAGCTTTCCCTACCCCTCCTCTCTTCCCCATTCCACAGCCCCATCATAACAAACTCATGACACATTGTTTACTTAATAAATTACAGTCCATCATAGTTATTATTTTTTGATGATCAAATTGACCCAAATTTCCCCTATGAGACATAATCTCATTCATCTTTGAGTATTTTCTCATTTTCTGGCATGAGATGTCCCAGGCCTGCCATGTCTCCAAGAAGCCCTGGTTGCCTCTGCTAGAGAATAACATTTATAATCATGATCTAGCAGCTAGATGTGTTCATTGCTCCTCATGTGTCATTGTTTCCAGGTATGTTCAATGACAGAGGTTGGAAATGTGTTTTTCTAATTGAGAGTTCACATTGATATTTATCATTTTAATTTAAATTACAGACTTTTAACTTTATATATTATTCCCTTATAAAATCTTAATATATTTATTCATTTGTTTTACCTTATAATATATAAAAAAGTCAAAATTACAATTGTTACTGCTAACAATAACTATTATGTGAAGTTTAATAAATTTCTTTGCAGTATTTTCTTTTTTAAATCTTAAAACATGTGCTACCAAGAGTGTGCAAAGTAGTGGGTACAAAAGTTACTTGAAATAATTATTTTCCATATCTGTTTGACATAGACGCATATTTTTTATATAGGTTCAACTTTAGTTAAGCTTTTGCATATGTAAATTGTGTGGCTTAAAAGTCAAATGATTTTCAGAGAAGTCTCAGCCCATTTCCCTCCCCTGTACCCTAACCCCCACCTCCTATTGTTAACCATTTTAATTAGTTTCTACTTTTATTTATTTTTTACAAAAAAAGAGTAAATTTATCTATTTATCCTTATTTTCCCTATTTTATTACACAAAGATTGCATACTATATAGTCTGCTCTATGACTTGCTTTTTTCCCCTTAATAAGATATCATATACATCACTAGATATCATTTTATAAGGATCCTTTTCATTCTATCTTAACAGCTGCATAGCATTCCATTTTGGTGACACACCAGAATATATTCCAGTTGATCTCTCTTGAAGGACATTTGGGTTGTTTCCAATTTTTCACTGCAGTGAATAACTTTCTACAGAGTTCCTCACATTAGTTGAGAAGTATCATCAGGATAAATTTGTAGACTCAGATAAAATAATAACTATACAGGCAGTTTTATCAGATATTGTCAAATCCCTCACTACAGGAGCTGCGTCTTTTCTGATTACCACCTGCCTTGAACAAGTGCCTGTTTCTCTACAGTCTCGTCAACACACTGGGGTGCAAATGTTTGAATATTTTAAAGTATGGTAGATGAGAAATGGTATCTCAATGAATTTTTATTTCTTTTACTCTTATTAATAAGGTTAAGGTCTTTTTATATGGTTAAGAGCAACTTGTCATTGCTTTAGCTATGAAATGTCTATTTATGTCTTTTGTGCTTTTTTTCTAGCATGAAGTTGGTCTTTTTTTCTTCTAGCTACTATAGCTGTATGGATGGCAGACAATGTAGATTCTAAGGCAAAAAGATATCAGAAAGGCAAAAGGGATATTTCCTAATGGTGGTCGGTCCATTTTACCTTGGAAAATATGACCATTCTGAATTTATATTCACATATAATATAACCTAAAAATAAATAAAGCAAAAAAAACTGGCTGAAGTAGTCACAACAGCAATATGAGTGAGAGATTTTAACATGCTTTTCTCTATAAGTCATAAAGAAAAAAATCACTGGAAATGTAAAAGGTTTAAATGCCATTACTAGTAAACATGATCTGATGGACAGATATAAAACACTGCATTACCTTCGTAGAATACACATTTTTATATTAAATGGGGAGGAACTCCTAAAGGATTATATACCACATGATACTCTCCTCATAGAATATAAAGTTACTAAAGGATACAAAATTTTAATGTATATATAGAAGCAATAATACTGTGTTAAAAGGAAGAAAAGGACATGGGATTCAGGATAATGGTTACTTTAAGTTCAGGGGAAAAAGGAGATAGGATAAAGAAGACATATGGTTAGATGAACAAAGTCCACATCTTAGCTTTTATTTTGGATGGTGGTTTTATTAATACTCTTTATGTTAAGTAATCAAACAAACAAATGTGAGCTGATGGTATGTTATGAACCAAACACAATGATTAATCCACTTTTATGCATCTGAGATCTAGAGGAAATAAACTGAAGAAAATAGCTTTCAATGTGAAAGCTAATAAAAGGACAACACCCAAAGAAAAGAGAATAAAAGAGATTAACAAAGATAAAAACAGACATTAATGAAATAAAATAATAACAAAATGAAAACAATAGAAACAATGGGAAAGAAAATCTTGTTCTTTGAAAAAAAAATCAATAGCAGAAAAAATCCTTTGGAGAATATAAACAAGAAAATAAGAAAGAGGGTCAATAACGTGCCAGGATATATATTAAATATGCAATAAATGTTCATGAGTCATGTGTATAAGTTCTTTGGCTACTCGATTTCTTATACTGTACTTTACATCCTCATGGCTATTCTGAAACTACATATTTGTACTTTTTAATCCCTTCACCTCTTATAGGCATGGCCTATGGACACGGACAATGGTGGAGGGATCACCTGAGGGAGTGGGGGTGCTGGGTGAAGGGGTTAAAGGGGGAGAAATCAGGACCACTGCAATAGCATAATCAATAAAATATAATTTTTTAAATATGCAATAAATCAGAATTTGTCTTACAAATACTATTCCAACTTTGTGGTCTATTGAATGCTATGATGAGAAAGTCCTCAAAAAACAAGATATTTTTCTGGAGTAAAAAATCATTAATTCCTGCTCTATAATTTACTAGCCATTTTTAAGTGGTTTCCAAATGTTCTGTCTATCTTTATATGCATATTGTTCTTTATGCCTTGCTTTTAAAATCAGCCTTTGTGGTAACACGGAAGACCAGGTATCAATTCTGAGTCCGCAGCCACTTGATTGTCTCTCCGAGGGAATGAGCAGAAGAAGTTTGGGAATTTATCAGAGGAGTTTCAAATATCCCTTGTTATTGCATTTCCTTTTTCTTGTTTATAATGCTAACTGGAAGTTTAAATCATAATTGCTTTACCTCTGTCCATTACAATATGCTATTAAAAATCATCTTAATGAATCGGTATTATTGAACTATCTGGCAGTGACTGCTCAGACCCACTGCCTAACAGGCTCCATTTATGTCTTCTTTGATGAAAGTCCTCCGCATCTGCAAAGCAAAAGGGCAAACTGATTTATGAACAAGACTTATTGTCACAGTGGCAGATTTGTATAATGAGAAATATATTAAATCTAATGAAGGGAGAGCGTGCCTACGAAGTCAGCAAGTCTGCACTGTGATTAAGTGAGTCAATATCCCTCAATGGATTAATTTAGACAGTGCAGTGGGGTATGTAGCCACTGCCAGACCCTTTTGCTCTAATGACAAATGCTAAGCAATGCTGCATATTTGTGCATGTGTGTATTGCATTTTTAAGCTGTGATGATAAAGTAAGGTGTCACTGTCAGACCTCTACATTAACGAGATGAATCCCAAAGATGCAGACGTCCTACTGACAGAGAGCTATGGCAATCTATCAACAATGTCATCTTTTAATATCTGCTTATAGTAAAGCATTTACTGAAAAATAGACACACTCTTTTACCTTTTCACCTAAGGCTAGCTTAGTGTATCTGACAAACACTACGTGCAACCTGCGTTTATCCCCTCTCTGGTCTTCAGCAGGGCCCAAGTCAGACACAGGATGATCAATCACAGGTTCTGGTTTTCAAATAGAAGAATGCTAGTTATGATTTAATTGTCTACATTTACATACCCGGCACAATAAGCAATGTCATTTATGAGATTTAAAAGCAACAGTGAACCTGTCAGGGCCTAGAGATCGCCTTTATAAAGTTTGGAACAAGCCCAGTTTCCAGTTGTTTCCCTCCGTTGTGACTGCATAAAGCAAAATCCTACAACCTCCAATTAGAGAGAGTTCTATTCAGCATTAAAAACAGCATGATTTTAACACAATACTCTTGGGATACACAAGTATACTCAACCTACGTCATATCGACACAAATGGTCTGTCTTAGGCCCTCAGTGCCACACGGAAAAAAACATTCACCACTCCATGAGTCTACTGGTATAGACGAAACATATCAACATTTTTCCCCTCCCTGTTATTTTCTTCTAAGAGAAAAGTATCTCGGGAGTCCCAGGCCCAGAATTAAATAACTATAAGAGAACAGCTACCTACTGGGGGTCTAGCAGCTTTAATTGGGAGAGGTGGAATTTACATTGCCTTGGGCATCCATTCTGATGACTCGAGGACCAACTCCAGGGTCCTCTCTTTCTAATAACTGGAAGGAAGAAAGAAAATGTGACTTCTCCATGAGTCAGGTGGTTAAAAAAAAATGTCACACACACCAAAAAAAGGGGGCTAAGAGTAGATTTCAGCTTCTACTTTTGGATTGCCTTAGATTGTTGGATACCTCCAGGCCAGTGCAGCCATCGGACCTGTGTGATGTGGGGACAATAAACAACTTAGATCTGGGGACAAACAAACTGAAGTTGGAGTTCTATTCTAAAACATATGATCTATGTGACCCTAATTGTGTTCTCGGTTCTTTACGGAATTATGTTTCCTAACGATGCCATCCTTTCTGAAAGACTTACACTAATATAATAAAACAAACACAACACTTTTATTTATTAATAATCCCTCTGTGAGCTTTAAGGCAGTTGCTCCTTGTACTAAGGAAGCCTCTTTGGGGAGAAATGTGGTAGGCGATGACGTGCAACCAGGGGACTGTAAGTGGGAAAAGAGATCAATGGCTATTGCTTTGCACAAGCAAGCTGTGATAGATTGAGAGGCCTTGGGAAAGATGGTGTAAAACACACTTTGGAACTTCAGCAGCTGAGTGTTAAGGCTGGGGTGGAAGGAGAAAGGAGAGTTTAGGAAGAGGCAACTGGTGGCTGAATAGCACTACTTAGGGCTGTAAATCAAAGGGCTGCGGGAATGTGAAGCCACACAGAGTAGGTGTTGGCTATTGCATGGCCCCTCTGGCAGGATGCTGCTCAGGGGCCAGACTGCTCACCTAGAAAAGGTATTTTTCCTGGGAGAATAGCTTGATGTGAACAGAAATTTTCTTTATTTTTTTATTCATTTATCTTCACCTCAGGAAGCAGTAAATTCACTTCCAAATATTTGTGAATGCAAGTTCAGGTGCTGCCGGCTCCAAAACAACAATGCTTAGTTCCAGGGACTCGGGCTTTTCTCTGAAACCAGATATAGTTCCTAACACATATAAATTAAATGGCCCTTACCATGTACCAGACACTATTCTACATGGTTTACATACATTAACTCATTTATTCTTCACCAAAACATCATGAGATACACATTGATGTTATCTCATTTTACAGGTGAAGAAAGCCAAGTATATAAAAATTAGGTAACTTGCCCCCAAACAAACTATATTTAGTAGAATAGGATTCAAATCTAAGGAGTTCGACTCCCAAGTCTGTGCTCATAATACTAGACTAATCTGCCTTTCAATATCTACAATAACGTAGGAAGAAAAGGAAACAGGTAAAAATACAGATTCAAACAAATACATATACACATAGGAAAAATCAGAATATAGAGATTGTATCCATAATCTATGTCTATAGATTATATCTATACAATATAATCTACATTGTATTTTATATTTGTCAAACCTCAGTTCTCAACTGTCTCCCATTTCGAACAATTCAGTTCTTGATCAAGTTGTTCATGGAAAAATGTCTTGGCTGAGAAGCAAAATTTCAGTTCTCAACTTGACAACCCTTTCGTGCTGACACCTATATGATTAGCCATGTGTCTCTCAGGTGACAAAAGGTGAGAAGGTGCAAGTATGAGTCAGTTTATCACTAAACTTCCAGTTATTAACATCTCAGGAAATTGTGCTGTGACTATTTTCATGTTTGGGAGCCTGAAGTGAATTAATTCAATTTACATAATTTCTAATGGGAAAAAATGATTTGTTTCTTGAACAAATTGCTTCTCTTAACAGCTTTCCAGAATGAATTAAGTTCGAGAACCAATTCTCCCTGTACAGATACAGAAAGAGATATAGGTACGGATACAGAAATACCAATACAGATCTCAGTGGGCCACTAGAGAAAAAAATATACACAAGTCAGCAAATAATAAGAACTGGAGAGAAAAGGATGCTGAGGAATGCAGAAAAAGTTACTTTTGTAACTTTTAGTTACAAGTTAATTGTTTCTTCATTCAAGAAACTTGGTTTTATATTTGAGAGTTATGTTTGTATTTGTTTTCATTCTTATGCATATAAACATAAAAGAGTTCTTCAGGATACAAAGTTGGGTAAGATCTGATTATGTCTGGAAATGGTAGAATTTGTGGAGAGGAGGATCAGGAAAGTTTCTGCCTCTGATCATGAAGGAGTAACTGTTACCAGGCTTTCTCTCTCGCTGGAAACAATTAGGAAATTGGACAAAAGATATGAAACAAGAGTTTTCATAAAGTGGACAAAGGGAGCACGGAATGGTGACCCTCAAGAGAATGCAAAGTAGGTTCTGCAATCACCCTAGCTTTCTATCAAGAGGCACTTTTCAGTCTTTAACTCAGGGAAGAGCCACCTGGACAGAGCACAACAGCCTCACGGAACTGGGAAAATGTGGACAGGAGTCCAGGCACACTGCAGCAGCTGAGATTCCTAGGACACAGCACTGACAGGAAGAAAGCTATGCAAAGAAAAGGGATGGAGACAACTGCATAGGGGTCCTTGTAAGTCTTTTTCTGAAAATTGAGCTGCACATGTGAAAGGTAAAACTCCATGAGGCAGGGCAAAGAACCACCATTCGAGTTCTCATCAGATGAAATACAAAGGCTTCATAGAACACCAGGGCATTCAGGAGAGACCTCAGGCAGGTCTTCATAGTAGGGTTATACTGCCCATGGAGTAAATATTACACTTCAGCCTTTAATGACACTTACAAGGAAGCACTAGGTTGATCTTCAAATAATTTGTTTGCCTACTAACACAACTTATTTAAAGGAAGAGCCAAAAAAAAATTCAGACACTCAAAAACATAAAAATACCCAACAGTAATATTCAAAAATTACTATAATGCAAAACAGAGCAGGAAATTTTAACCTGTAACAAGAAGAGAAACTGACCAACCACAGTAGACCCAGAAATGAAAAGTGGTAATGGATTTAGCACACAAGAGCTTTAAAACTATTACTAAAAATATGATCAAGAATAGAGAGAAAAATATAAGGGAAAATAATACTATATTTATTTTTTTATTTTATTTATTTTTAGACAGAGGGGAAGGGAGGGAGAAAGAGAGGGAGAGAAACATCAATGTATGGTTGCCTGTCATGTGGCCCCCGCTGGGGACCTGGCCTGCAACCCAGGCATGTACCCTGACTGGGAATCAAACCATTGACACTTTGGTTCTCAGCCCACATTCAATCCTGAGCTATACCAGCCAGGCTTATATCTTCTAAATGGAACTTCCACAGTTGAAAAATGCAATGTTGGAAATGATAAATTTCTTTGAATGAGATTTACAGCAGAGTAGACATTGCAGAAGACATCATTGATAAACCTAAACACATAACAATAAAAATGATCAAATTGACAGGAGAAAAGAGAACAAAATGAACAACCACACACACCCACACAAAAAAAAACAACAACTCAGTGAACTCTAGGACAACATTTAGTGTGTAACATGTATGCAACTGTCCCCTAAAAAGACAGAAAAGAGAAAGAGAGTGGGACAGAAAATAAATTAAAGGTTCAAACATTTTACAAATTTAAGGAAAGCTATTTGTGATGAAAACTTCCCAAGATGATAAACAAACCTCCAGCAAGATTAACACAAACCCATACAAAGGCACATAAAATCAAGTGACTGAAACCAATAATAAAGAAAAATATCTTAAAATCAGAGAGAAAAAAATGAAATAAGGGAAGAAAATAAGAATTACCACTGAGTTCCTGTTGGGAAAAAAATGCAAATAAAAAGAAAAAGAAAATGGAGTACCTTTAAAATGCTGAAAGAACAAGAAAAATATATTATCAACTGAGTATATCCGACAAAAATATACTACAAAAAAAATAATGATTTTCAGACAACCAAAAGCTAAGAAGAGTTCCCATCCGTAGCCCTGCACTATCCGAAATGTAAAAGAAAGCTCTTCAGGCGGACGGAAAATGAACCAAATAGAAGCACAGATCTACACAAAGGAATAACACTGAAATGCTAACTGTGAGAGTAAACATAAAAAGTTCTAATTCTCATTTTAAAAATATCTTTAAAACATAATGTAAAAGCAAAAATTTTAACATTATGTTGCACGGTCTGCAATATACGTAGAAGAAAAATGTACAATATTCTGTGCAACAAAAGCCCAAAAGCCATATTCACAAAGATTCCATACAAACTCTACGTGGTGGAGTATTAAAAATAAAAAGAAATAGCTATTGCTACACACAACATGTAAAATTTCAAAAGCATTATGCTGAGGAAAGGAAGCCAGCAGAAAACAGTATACACTGTACTAAATCCTAAAATAGACTAATTTATAGTGGCAGAAAGCAAATCAGGGGTCATCTAGGGTTGACACTAGTATGAGGATTCACTGCAAAGTAGCCCCAGGGAGCATTTTGGAGGGAGTGAAAATGTTATATATTGATTTGAGCGGTAGCTACATGAATGCATACATTTATCAAAATTCATTGCACTGTACACTTAAAATGAGTTCAATTTATTGTATATAAACAGCTCAATAATTTGTTTTTGTTTTTTAATTCCTGGAAGATCCTTATGGCCCTTGTACCTCCATTTCTCAGTGGGGGAAGCTAATAAACAGAGACTGAGTGGCCGAGCAAACATCACAAGGCCCCGTTAAGCACTGCTAAGAGTGGGGCTTAATATAAAGCCAATTGCTTTTTATAACCAGGCATGGAACAAGAGGACAAGGATAAAGTGATCAAATGTCCTGAAAAATGAATTTATTCACAAAGAAAAACAGAAATGTTGACAAGGCCTTGGGTTCTATTTTTATGGTGGCAGGAAAGGGTTTTTGTTGTTGTTCTGGCGCAGGGGTGGAGGGGTTGTAAGGCCACTTTGGTACAAACTGTCTTCACCAATTAATTCCCCATGTTGTCTCTTCCTCCCTGAGATCCAAAAAGATGCCATTGAAGGTATTCTTCCTACATAGAGTCTGTACACTTCACAGTCAGGGTCATTCATTTCTTGTTTTGAAATAAATTTCAAGAGAAGCCTTCTTGTGTGCTAAATAAAAGATTTGAGTGTGGCATAATGATGTTTTCAATTTAAAATGATTCATCAAAAATAAATATACATATACTTATGCACATATCTATACATATGTGGAGACAAAGAGGGATGGATAAAAATGGCAAAACAGTAACAATCTCTAGATTTGAAAATTTTTTTTATTTTTTTATTTTAATTGTTGTTCTTGTACAGTTTTCTGCCTTTTACTCCCATCCCAGCCCACTGCCCCAGTCCTCCCCACCTCCCTCCCATTGCCACCCCCCCTAGTTTTTGTCCATGTGTCCTTTATACTTGTTCCTGTAAACCCTTCCCCTTTTCCCCTGAAATTCCCTCCCCTCTCCCCTCTGGTGAAAATTGTTTTGAATAAAATACTGGACGTGGCCAAGGTCCTGAGAAGAACAAAAAGAACTCGCAGAAGGCAATTTATTCATTAGAGACCTAAGCTCATTGCAAAAGAAGAAGGGGGAACAGAGTATAAGGGGAAGAGGTAGGGGGAGGAGGAGGAGCAGCAGGATAGGAAGAAAAACGGAGGAAGGCAGGCATACTCCCAGCAGAATCAGAAGCTCTCATTCTTCTTATGAGCATTTGCATTGTGCCCACAATTCTTCCTATAAGTAGTGGCCACAGACACCATGTGATTAGATAAAATTACCTCTTTAACCAGAGGAGATGTGCCTGTCAACACTTAAATTGCAGAATCATCAAGGGACATCTCTGTGCTGCTATTGGAGGTAACTAAAGAAAAATGCTTTGGTGTTTTCCCACATCGAGTTGGAAAATGACCTGGAAAAGTGTACCCTTTTCTTGTCATCCTCAAGTCATGGGAAGCCCCCAGAGCTTCATGCAACAGCCTCACCACTGATGTCATCAGCCCCTGCCTGGTGCAGGGGTAATGGCCAGGTTCACTGCAGGAAGGGTCCCCCACAGACCATCCCTGAGCTTGTCCTGGCTGTGGCCCAACCCCTTTCCTGGGAAAGAAAATAAAATGAAAGAAAATTCCTCGTAAACAGTAGTGTTGTTTGAGGAGAGTCTGGAAAATGAAGGCTAGAGAAGCCAAACTTTGATAAACTTAATTAAATTTCTAATGAAAACAGAGGCAGCCTGTAGTGATTACTCTCTGTAACGGAGACTAATATTCCAATTAGGCTAATTCATCCCCTGATGCTCTAAACATAGTTAGAGGCTTAATCTATATTTCTTCCTTCTTGTCAACAACAGATTTCCATCATTTTGGAAGCTCAGGTTTCAGTGCGAAAAGCAAGGGCTCTTGGTCTCCTCAGAGCGATTTGTGCATGGCTAGGTCAGCCTGAGGCCTCTGTTCCAGCTAGGCTCGTTTCCTCCTGGCTCACTTCCCTGTGAGACCAGAACTTTTCTACTCCTCTCAAATTCCCCATGTCAGATACATTTAATCTTGTTTTTTTTTTCTCACTGACTCCTTAATCCTCCTCCAAAATTAAAAGGTAAAATAAATGTGAAAAATAAAATAAGTGCAAAAAATAAAAAATAAAATAATATTACTGTAGCTGAGGAAGTGTCTCATTCTTTCTCCTGTCCTAAAGTGGAGACAAACAGCTATAAATTATGGCTGATTGTTAACACAAGAGAGCCCACTGTACTCGGCAGCAAGCACATCATCCCCTCACAGGGTGCCCAAGACACAGGCTGCCCTGTGGCAGCCACCAAACAGGACACAGTGAGCCACATCGCAAAGGATAGGCACGGAACCAGTCAGCTTGAGTTTGCTCCTCAGCTCCCACACCTGCACCAGCAGAAATTACTCCATGTTTTTGAGCCCATGTTTCCTCTTGTATAAAATGAGAATAATAAGCATTTTCTCAGATTCTGTTTTGTATGTTAAGTGAGACAAAAGAGCTACTTTTTGTTGTTAATTACTACATGTCTAGAACAATGAAAAGCACTTTATTTATATTACTTCTTTTGATCCTGTCGAAGCCCCCTTGAGAAGGGAGATCACAGCCTGGGAGGGGGATGTTGTACAAGTCCACAAGCAGAGCCAGATGAGATCTTAAGTCTGTTTCATTCCTGGGTCTGCTCTCTCCTCAACAAACACTTTACTGATATGTTCTATTACAGCAAAGGCCAAAACTGCAGATTATTTTTAAAAGGAGTTTCATTGTCATCAATTTCATACATTTACTTGAACTAATCATTCTTTTTAAAAACTTGTCAAACAGGAATCTTCCTCGACATGCTTTAAGGAACACACAAAAGTCATATGTAATGAGCACATTGTTTATATGTCAATGGTATTACCTAGTGCTTGAAAATACTTTGTTTTCATAATTAGATTAAATGGGCTTCCTGAAATCTTCCTTACTTTATTGATTTACTTAATGAAGCTTTTTTTCATAGATAGTATGAATGTAAATTTCAGCTTGGCCTGTGAACAAATTATCTTAAATTCTGAATCAGTGGGGCTTTAATTAATGAGGCTTTACTCTACATCACTAGTGAGGCACTAAGATTTTATTATGTTAAAATAGTCATAATGCAAACAATTCTCCATGTCTGGCTAACAAAGATGGTCTCCCTTTGGTCAATAGACAAGGAATTACTTTCCTCCCACATCTGTCTACTCAGTTCAACTGAACTGGCTGCCTTATTGTCACATAAGGGCCCAGTTAGAAGCAAAAATGCAGGAGACAGGAATTGAGGGAAATAAGGAATAAGAGAGGCCCTTTGAGAATAAAGGGTTAAAGGCTAAGCAGCACTAAGAGCTAAAACCTGACAAGTGCTATGTCTGGTTCAGGGCCACAGGAAGAGGTACACAGCAGAGAAACAGTAGTTCTGGACACAGTCTTAAGCACTCAAGTTAAAGCAAAATGTGGTGGGTCAGATCAGCAGGTGGTCAGAAGCTAAGTAGCAAGGCAAACAATAAAGTCATTGAGATGTTAGCTGGAGTCAGTAAAGTTCTCAGCAGGACCATAGAAGACAGGTGGACATATGAATGCAGCTTCCTGGGTCAGCCCAGCTACAGCAGCTCCCAACAAGCTGGCAGCTCCGTGGTTCCAAGTTATCAACCCCACTCAGGCACGACCACCTTCTAGAGGACCTTATGAGGCAATTGGAGCAGATCCAAATGACCTGGACACACAAGATCTCAGCCACCCACTTCTCACCTCTAGGACATTGTCTAAAGGTTGAGCAAGACCATTGGCCCAAGACATGGTAGTAAGAGTTCAGTTACTTAGAGCAGTAAAAAGCTACATAAAATGACAGACACTAATGCTAGTTAACCATTCATTGGCTAATTTCTTTGTGCCTGGTAGTTTGCTAAGTATTTTACAAGCATAAATTTATCCTCAAAACCAGTATATTCAGAAAACATGCAATTTAGTCAATTTGTGAACCTTTTGTTTACCATTCCTAAGAGTTCTGAGTACATAGATTAGTAATTAAGAATTTTATGGAGTAAGCAGACATAATTAAGGTGCGTTCCCAATGCCTAGCCCAATAAGTACTACTAGACCATTTTAGATATGAAGAAGCTGAAGCTTAGAAATTTCCAAAACCTGGCACGCTACCAGTAAGTGGAAAAACTAGAGTCGATATGTGAGCTCTGTCACCCCTTGGAGGCTGGTGCCAGAGCCCACAGTGAAACATTCAGTGAAGTGCTACTGGGGAGAGATAAGGAGTCTGCAAGTCAAGGCCCTAAACCACAGTTAAGGAGCCAATGGGTAACCATGAGCAGATACAGCAGACTTCAGGAATCCAGGGCATCAGGGGAATACTATGCTGCCCTTAAACAACCATGTCAGGGAATCTTAAGTGACAAGCCATTGATTACCCTGAGTCAAAGGTTTGATCTAACCTGACAAAGCATTTATTTATATCAAGGCAGGACCCTGGGTCTGCATGAAGACAAACCAAGATTCCATGGTTGAAGCAGGGAAGTGATCCCTGTGTCCAGTGTGTGCAGCTGATAACAGCTAGAACAAAATGGGATTATGGGAAATCCAAAAAGCCTCATACTGCATGTGAAAAATGAGCTTCCACTTCCGTAGTCTACAAAAACATCACCATCCCCTAGGGTAATAAAATGCTTTATAAGAAGTAGGTTAAAGCAGTGGTAGAGAACTTGAGTTCCAATATCCTCCGGCCTAGGGTCGAACCCTTGTTCGGCCAGTCGTTAGTCTTCAGTTTTGTGATATTGGACAAGCCACTTAACCTCTTCAAGCTCTGTTTTTCCATCTATAAAATAGTGTTACTAAAATAGTAGTTGACTTCATAAAGTTGTCATAAGGATCAAAATAAATCATGTATACAAAATGCTTAGCCAAGTGCTTGGTACACAATGCTGATAAATGTTAACTATTACTATTATTGATGCTTTTTAAAACTCCTTAACATTTACAGTTTCATTTGAATTGGGAAAATCTGGTATCAGGGTCAGCATATAAATATGAGGGCATGTATAAACTATCAGAATTTTCTTGTCTCTGTTTCTGCTCTGTTCCTCCAATAAGTGATATTTCCAAACGGAGCTGTCAGGTCAGCAAAGACCTTGTCAGTGATCATCTACTGTTTCCTCTGCTCAGGTAGAAAAGGAAAAAGGACAACAGTAAGGACATCATTCACTGACCTTTGAAATTTTTCAGCAACTAAGCACAATAACTTTATGTTCTGAATTGTCTCTTGGCATGGATGCTGAGTAAACACAAGGGAGAAAACCCAAGATGGCCTTCAGAAATTCTGAGCCCTTGCCTTCACAGTACTTACAACTTAGCAGAATTTAGAACAACTCCCTTAGATGTGTCAGTTGACACTTACAAATAACTGACTCATGTTGTTGCTATTTTAAAGTACACATGAACTGTGTCCCTAATATACTGTGAATTCCTTGAGGGCTAAAACTTTGACTTATACTCTCTTCACTTTCCCTAGAACATCTAGAAGAGTGTTGTATGCATAAAAGAGTAACCAATAAATATGCATTGATTCATTAATAGAGGGACTCAATATTTAGAAAAGATGTAATTTTGTCAAGGTGAAGGGGGACTTGTGAACCCTTTGTTTAACCCATTCCTAAGAGCATCAAGAAATTTCGATGTGTGATAAAGAACTTTCTGAGAGTAAGGAGGAATAATTGGGGTGCTTTTCCAATGCTTAGCCCAATTGTACTATAGAGTAATGTACAAAGGATGCCTGGCCAGCATGGCACTCTACCCTACAGGCCTGCAACACTAAGGTCCTGACTCCCAGATAGTTATTTCTCTGTACCTCAGAGAAATCACCATCATGGACAAGGAGAGAGAATGGTATCCTTAAGTGCTTACCAGAAACCCAGCTCCAGGTGTCTGAGTACGAGATGTAAACATCACCATCAGTAACTCAAAAGAAAAGTGAGTCTCTTTGCCTGAATGTTGGGTTTAGAAGAGCTGGCTCAGTGTGGAAGAATGGGTAGGCACTGGGGACCTCTTCCCAGTCCAACATGACAATTTTATTACTTTTCCATTTACCGTGGACTATAGAAGAGAGTCTGGCACCAAAAGCAAAGTTTGAAATAAAATTGAACACCTGAGAGTCAAAATTTTTGAAAGAGTCATTTGGCAACTTTTATTACCTGCTTGTTGACAGTGTAAACTTGGCTTGGCAAGTTGAAAAGCTATACCAAACCAACCCTACCTGTGGCAATTAGAAGCACTTAAGTAAACTAATATAATCAATTATATCTTTTCATTTGCCAGACAGCATTTATAGGATTTAATTTTCTGCTGCTACACCTTCCAAATTATCTTCAGGGGGTATTTGGAACCTAACAGGAAAAAGTATTGCAGTTGCACTGATATTATCTATAATAATAGATAATGGGGAATGCTGAATTCCCCATTCATACTTTCCCCAATACCAACAACACCCTCCGTATCCCACACTAGAGGTGAAATAATTGTATAGTGAAAAAGAAAAATCATAGATGTTTGCTTAATTTTCTTATTTTACAACATTCATATCATCCTCTTTCCAGTTTTCCACGAAGTTATCTAAAAATTAGTTGCAGTAATGATAGAATCCAAATACATAAAAATACTTCTTAAAGAAAATATAAGGGAAAAAAATGGAAAAAAGGAAGGAAGGAAGGAAGGAAGGAAGGAAGGAAGGAAGGAAGGAAGGAAAGAGAGAGAGAGAGAGAGAGAGAGAGAGAGAGAGAGAGAGAGAAAGAAAGAAAGAAAGAAAGAAAGAAAGAAAGAAAGAAAGAAAGAAAGAAAGAAAGAAAGAAAGAAAATATATTCCTAGACATGGAATCACTGGGTCATAAGGCAGTTCTATTTTTAATTTTTTAAGGTTTCTCCATACTGTTTTCCACAATGGCTACACCAGCCCGCATTCCCACCAACAGTACAGTAGGGTTCCCTTTTCTCCAATCCTCCCCAGCACTTGCTTGTTCTTTTATTGATGAGAGTCATTCCAACCAGGGCAAAAAGATATCTTATTGTGGTTTTAATTTTCATTTCTCTGTTTATCAGTGATGTTGAGCATCTTTTCATATGTCTATTGGCCATCTCTATGTCCTCTTTGGAGAAGTGGCTATTCAGGTCCTTTGCCATTTTTTAATTGGATTGTTTGCTCTTTTTGGTGTTGAGTTTTGTAAGTTTTTTATAAATTTTGGATATTAACCCTCTATCAGATATATCAGTGAATATGTTCTCTCATTCAGTGGGTTGTCCTTTTATTTTGTTGAAGGTTTCCTTTGCTGTGCAAAAGCTTTTTAGTCTAATGTAATCCCATTTGTTTATTTTTTTCTTTTGTTTCCCTTGCTTAAGGAGATGTATCAGAAAATACATTGCTATGAACAATATCCAAGATTTTGCTGCCCATGTTTTCTTCTAGAAATTTTATGATTTCAGGTTTAACATTTCTTTCATCCACTTTGAATTTATTCTGGTGAGTAGCTATAATCAGTTTTCCAAATTACTTTTATTTGAATTTAAAGCAGTCTTTTTTAAGTTAGATTACTGAGAGTCTGTCTCCCAGAGTCATCTCACCTTCTGAATAGACAGATTAAATCCAGCTTCTGAAACTTATGGTGGACTACTATACAGCCCCCACAAAGTAAAACTGAAGGAGTTCACTAGAAACTCCAGCAGGAACAAATAGGGAGCAAATGAAAGCCTTGGGGAGCCTCCTGAATTAAACAGGAAAATATAGATGTTTAACATAAGCTGTATATTATAAGACATATATACAATGCTACGGTATGAATGTTTGTGTCCCCTCAAAATTTCATGTGTTAAAACCCTAATGCCCAAAAATGATAGTGTTAGTAATTGGGCTTTTGCAAAGATGCTTAGATCATGAGGAAAGAGCTTCATAAATGGGATTAGTGTCTTGTAGCAGGCTCCTGAGAGCTCCCTAGTCCCTTCTACCATATGAGGGCACAGCAAGAAATAGCCAGTTGTGAATCAGGAAGAGAGTTCTCACCACATGACCATGCTGACACTTGATCATGCACTTCCCAGCCTCCAGAAATGTGAAAAATAAATGATTGTTGCTTATAAGCTACCCAGTCTATGATATTTTGTTATAGCAGATCAAACAGACTAAGACATATAATATACAGTATAGATAACCTTTTTTGAAGATAATAGTAATCTGCATAAAATCTAAAAATTAAGAAAAACTGTAAGAAAGAAAAATAATCATTTGTTTCAACCAGAATCACTATTAACATTTTTCTATACATATATATCCATAATCTCTTTGTTATGTAGATACACACACACACACACACACACACACACACACACATATATATGTTTTTTAAAAAACACATTGGGCCCTGGCTGGTGTAGCTCAGTGGATTGAACGCAGGCCTGCAAACCAAAGGTTCGCAGTTCGATTCCCAGTCAGGGTACATGCCTGGGTTGCAGGCCAGTTCCCAGCAGGGGACGAACGAGAGGCAACCACACATTGATATTTCTCTCCCTCTCTCCTTCCTTTCTCCTCCAAAAAAAGATAAAATAAATAAAATCTTTAAAAAATTAAAAATTAAAATAAACACATTGGGATCTGCTCTACATTTTTTTCTTAATAACATATTATAAGCATTTTCCCATAGCATTAAAAAATTATTTGAGATCATTATTTTTAACGATCACACAATATTCTAGATATAGATGTACTATAATTTATTTAACCAGCCCCCTATTGTTTGACATTTAGGTTGTTTCTACTACTTGCTATTATAAAAAAATGTTGTGATAAATGTCATCATGCATAAATCTTTGGGCACAGCTCTGATTATTGCCTTAAGATAAATTCCCAAGCATGGGATTGCTGGGTCAGAGGGTAGGAATGTGTTTAAGGCCTTTGGTACATGTTGCCAAATTACTTTCCAAGAAGCTTGTTAACTCAGAAAAGCACCAAAGAATTTTTGCTTTTATAAAGAAAATTGTTAGAAAAAAAAGTAATTGTTAATTTGCTGAAAATATTCCATAGCTAAATTTATAGAACTTGTCCAGAAAATGAGATACATTTACATACATGTACCTTGCAACTCATTTATTCTCTCAAGGGCTACGGATGGCAGAAACAAATCCAATGATAATATTCCCATTTTCCAAGTAAAGACCCTGAAACCCAGAGATGTAAATGGGCTTTGCTAAAATCACAGCAAATAGAACTACCACAAAACTCCAATTTCTTTATTGTATCATGGTACTGTCATATATTCTATGATACTTTTTTAAAACTTCAGAACCAATAACACAGCAGTACCTGTGTTACACACATTCAAGAAAGGAAGGTCTTGTCCAAGGGGATGGACAGCTGGCAGGAGCAGGGGGCCAGGAGAAGAATGTACCAGCCAGAGCCTCTGAGGGATAGTTGGATCTCAAGGCCCTGAGTGACTCGACCATATGCTCAGTGGTCCATGGGCTTTGGAAGAGGTTACTGCTGTTATCTGGCCTGGATTTGCAACTGTACAACCACACAGACCTCAAGTGCAGAGATCAGAGTTATTACTGACCAGAAATTGTTGTCCACTTAAAAATGAGTGGGAGTTATGGGGAAGATCAGAGGGCATTGATTGATGCGGATCCCAGCTCCTGGGGTCCACAGTGTTATGGATGAGATGAGACAACTTCACACAGACTACCAAATCCTGTGGAGGAAAAGGGATGGTGTGGCTTCTGTCTCAAGGGGAGAGTGCCTTGGAGCACCTCAGCCACTCTTTCAAGAGGAGAGCACCTCGATGTGACAAGCTTTTATTGGGTCCAATTTGCACTGGAATACAGGGTATATACATAAAGCTCATCAGTCATTGTCAGGCAGAAATGATTAAACAATAGATAACATTTAAAGAACTCTGATGGCTTTTTCTGAGTCAGGGTAGAATAGTTAAAGGGCCATAAAACTTTGGGTAACAAACTCATTTCCTGCTTGGACCCTTATCATTTAAATTGAGGGTATTAGCAAAGTAGGTTTCATAGGACTTTATGCATTCTTCTTAGGCCTGACCGCCCTAGGGAACCTGCCCTTTCCAGCACAGGGCCACACCCACCTCCAGCATTGTTTCAGGCTTCAGCCAGGCAGGGGAAGTGAGGCAGCCAAGAGATTAGGAGACTTCTTGCAGACAGAATGAGGACTCAGGCTATGTCAAAGCTGAGGGGCAAGGGTCTATCGCCCTCTTTTTCTATAGCCCCCCAAGTCCTTCCCTACAGGCCCCTTCACAACCGTGCCTGTCTTAGGTTGTTCCTCTTTTGAGGAATCTTACTCATCGTTGGCTAACCAGTCATTCGCCCAGGGCCAAGCAGGGTGAAGAGAAAGAGGACAGAAGTTGTGCCCCTACAAGGAAGATAAGCTTTGCCTCCTAAGTGGCTTATGGTCCCAAGGTCCTTTACTCAGCCTTAGCCACAGGTGATTACAGCTTCTGAAACCAGGCAGGGCAGTTCCCAGCAGTTGATGAGTAAACCAGCTGGTCCCTTAAAAGCTTAAGTACATTTTAACCTTAAGTATTATTACTGAAATCATCTTTGAGAGATGATGTATGATTAAAACCAAGTTTTCTTTTGTCCTTTTGCTGTAAAATGGTAGAATGGGTTATAATAAACCACTGTCCAGACAACTGTAATCAGAACAATGTTTCCTCTGAAATAGCAATTGGAAAAGTCATTTGATAGTGAAAGACACCCCATTCGTGCTGCCAGTCTAATAATACAGCTCTAGTTTCTGAATCCGGAGTTTTTCAAGCACCAGTTCGTGAAACCCTATGGTTTCAGAGAAACTTGCCAAAATTATAGCATAACAGCTTCTAGAAATGGCTGGTGTTTTCCATATAACAAATTTACATGAATGTATATCATAAAATACTCTATAGATTTGATGGATTTGTGCTCGTGTGTGAGCAATCTTATTTATATCGTAAAAACTCTGTAATTTCAGTGATTTTTTATTTGTGTCACATGTCATGGATAAGAGCAGTGCACAAGAGATTCCTACTTAGAATACCTGTCAATTTCTCATCATACTGCAGTTTTAGCCTTAAGTATTTTTACTGTTAGTTGGTGCAAAAAGATTAATAAACTTTATTCCCAATGTGATATACATCTTTTGCTAATATAAACCACTTATTTTAGTTTCATATAATGTTTTTATTTTGAACTCATTCTTTTCTAATATTAATAGTTATGCCTACTGGTTTTTGTCATTGTTGTTTGCCTTAGGCTTGGGGGTTTATTGTCTGTCTTTTACACACTTTTATCAGGCAGATGTGTTCATCTGCCTGATAAAGTTTTGCCTATTGATTTATATTTAATCTATTGGGGTTTTATGTTATTTTAAACTTGCCCTTATTATGCTATCTGAAACACTCTGTTTTAAATTAATTTATTCCACTTACATTCACTTTTATAAGAAATGTGTTAAGTCAATGTTTCATCATATTTTATGTTACTGTTTCTGTTTCTGTACTGTTATTTATTATTTTTCTTGTACTCTATATTTTCAGTGTTAATTTTTTGTTCCATTCTGATTATTTACAAGATTCATTATCAGTCTCTTGCAAGTTATTTTGAACTTTAAGTTACATGCTTAACCTTTATTTATTGACTTTTCAACTTTGCACAGTGTCTTTTGACCTCCAACTATTAGAGTTGAGAAAACCAGTACCCTCTCTTGTACTTCTGGTTATGTTACTATCCTTTTACATTGTCAAGATTTACATCAGTTACATGCGCTCTGTTACCAAAACCTCCGTAGCTTAAAAAAAACTTTATGTATTGAAATGGGTGCATTGCCTACCTCAGATCTTTCAGAATGCTGCTTTCCATTTCTGCATCCTTTATTTAATTTCATTGAGTGGGCTGCTGGATTCCATCCTGAAGTAATTGTTTCAGGAATGTTTATGAGTTTTACATTCCTCAATTGCATGCATGTTTAAGAATACCTTTCTTTTCACTCAAAGACAAATTGGTATGGAATAAAATTCTCCTTTTTGCCCCTAGAGAAATCTGTAAACATTTATCCATCCTACTTTGAAAGTAAATGATAGAGTGGAGTAAGCCAAACTCAGCCTCACTGCTTTCCCCAGGCTTTTCCTAACTGTTTTCTATAGAAGTGGCCCCCAACCCTTTTGGCACCAGGGAATGATTTCATGGAAGACAATTTTTCCACAGATGGGGTTGGGTGGAGTGGTGGAGGATGGAGCTTAGGTGGTAATGAGAGTGATGGGGAGCAGGATGAAGCTTCACATGCCTGCCGCTCACCTCCTGCTGTGCAGCCCGATTCCTAATAGGCCATGGACCGGTGCTGGTCCATGGCTTTGGTAGTTGGGGAACCCTGTTCTATAGAATTTCTCCTTCCCTTGAAGATTACCAAATTAATTAGACTACATCTCAATATTTATTATTCTATTTTATTTTTCTTCTCTTGAAACGGTGTGCTTTTTAGGACAATGTATTCTTGAAAGTTTTATTAAATTTGTATATTTTCTCTCATTAAAAAATGATTATGTATATAATGAATTCTACTTCATTTTGCATTATCTGTTTTCCTTCTAGGGATTATCTTTATCTCTTGGTTCTTCTCCATTTGGTTTATGTCATTTTCCCAAGCATCTTCTCTATATTCCTGACTCCATCTACCCTACTTATAGCTTCTAACATGGCCCTTTATTCTGGTGAAATGTTTATGGTTATTTTCGTTCCTTTCCTGAACTCTGCCATCCACTTTTTATGCTACTTTATGTTACCTTTGATTTTTTATTTCTTTTTATTTTAGTAGGTGTTTTCAAAATTCAGAAGATTCTTTTTATTTTTATTTTATCTCTAGAATGAATAATAGCTATGCAATCTTAGGCAAACCCATGCATAGGAAAACACTTTTCTCGTTTCTGTAACAAAAGACAGTAATATCTCCCTATTTCTCTACCTAAGTCACAGATTTGTTGTGAATATCAAAAATTTTTTTCACAAAAATATTTCCTAAGCTATACATTACCCTACAAGCATAATCTATTTTCCAAAAACAGCACATCACAACACAGAGCAGTACATTTGTTCGTAACCACTATAGAAGTTACTATTACAAATACAGCCACTACTGGCCATCATTTACTAAGAACTTATAATAATGTGCTAAACACCATATTCATCACATAGGTTAGGCCATTTAATCCTATTGATAATACAGTGAAATCAGTATTAAAATATATACAGTGTACATTCTATAGATGCGATTACTGAGACTTAGAGAATTTAAGCAATTTGCCCAAAGCCACAGAGTTTGTAAACAACAGAGCTGGGATCCCAATGAGTGTGTCTGATATCAAGTTCATGCTCTTTACTTCAGTCGAAGCACACATAAAGACAAGCAAACAAAAAATATTTTTTTAATTCTATATTCATTAAAAACCCCTCTGGTAACCTCAATATTATTTACTGATCAGCATTTATTCACATATATTAGGGTGTTTTTTCACAGACTATCTTTAGAGCAGTTTTAGGTTCACAGAAAAATTGAGTGGCAGATGAGAGCTTTCCCACATACATCCTTCCCCCACAAACTTACAGTCTTCCTCACTCTCAGCACCTTGCACCACGTGGTACATTTGTTGCAGTTGGTGAACCTACATTAAAACATATCCTTGTCACCAGAAGCACACAGTTTACATGAGTTTTTCTAATTCTCTCCTTTCCCCTATTCTTCCATTTCCTGATTCTTTCTGTTTCTTTATTGACCCTGCTGTTGAACACCCACATTGAGAGACAAGAGTGGTAAAGGAATTAGTCTATAAAAGGATTTCTCTCCCTCTACCTTCCTTGTCCTTCTGCTAACTACATACATTCTACTGAACTGTTACTTTGGTAGTTTGCTATTTCTTTTTAAATAGTATCTTGCCTAGACATGATGTTACCATTCTCAAAGGCTTTCGCACCCATTGTGTCACGCAGGTCCCTTAACACCTCACTGGCAAGTTCAAGGAAGCCTGTTTCCCATGCCTTGTGCTCAATAGTGAAGAACATCAGTTTTGGACACCAGCCTCCGCAGGCCGGCCATTCCTGTTCTTACAGAGAGTTGGTAATTCACCCATCGGCCTTAATTTAAATGTGTCTAATTCATTAACAATGCAATTTTCAAAATGAGGTTTGCTATGATATACCTAGTAACTAAAATACCTTATCAATCTTTTCCCACTTAGAACCTACATTCTACATTGGGACTTCAAAGAGCCACGCTCGGACACCACAGGGCAATCATTTGAGCTCAGACATCAGAAACGTACTGACACTACAGTCTTGAGCAGTTCATGAAATACATCCACAGGCTTCATATCACCTGGCAACACCTTGGAAGAGGGCCTGGGTCTCCCTGTACCGAGGGAGGGAGAGCCCTGAGCTGCTGTTCTCTCATCTCACCTTGGAGGTGGCAGCATCAGTCTAACCCAGACTGGGGCCTCCGGCCACAGATGTACATTATGCAGCACTAATGATGCAATTAATTCCTACATTAGCTGACACATCATTCCTTAAAGTAAAAATTTCCAAGTTGAAACCATAAGAAAAAAAAAAGTTGAAAAGGCAAAGCCAAGGGTCTGTGAACAAGGACTACATAAGGAGTGTTCATTCACTCCCAGTTTCTGCCTATTATATTGACAAATACACTTCTTTAATCTCTCCCTACCAGACCTCGCACACAGTGTCCAAGAAGCTATTTATTAGAGTTTCTTTTTTTCTTTTTTCATCCGTTGGTTGTAAGAAAGGTTATGGGTACAAATACCTCACAGCCAGAATTAAAAGGACATACTGGCAGGAAAAAAAATTATATAGTCAGTCTTGCTAAATTAGTTTATCTAAAATTGTATGTGTGAGTGATTTTAATCAAAATCTAATTTCCCCTCTTTTTAGAGTAACTGAAATGAGATTTTTCTAATTTACTTTTTGCGGTTCAAGTTTCTCATAATTCTTCTATGGTCGTGACAGCACCATGAACGTGTCTGGTGCTACAAAGCATTAAAAAAATTAGATTTTCAAATTGATGTGCTAAATTAAAAATGTTTAATGTTTCTCATCAAAAGGCACAGGAGTATGCAAGGGGCTTCAGTAGAGTTAAAGGCACAACATTTTTTTTTTCAACTGTTCCTTTAATTCACAACCCAGGGCAACTGTACTGTGAAAATTAACAAGCTGTAAGTACAGGAATTCTTGTGAGCTGTGTCCTCTAAGAAGCTTCCTTTTAATTTCCTTCCATCCCTTGACATGGTGACCTTAAGGATGTCATAATAAAAATGGATGATGTTGCCTTGGGTTAGTGTTCTGTTCATTCGCTTGCTGTTGCATATGATGTGATTTTTGATTTTTTGTTTTTTTTTTCCTTCTGCCCCAGTTGGAGTTTCCAGATGTTATTAAGGCTTGTGAGCCTCTGAGTAATTGTAACTCTCAGGCTTGACTAGCTAATTCCAATGATTTAGAAAATCATATTACTTCTGTAAATTGGCTCCAGTTGTTATATTAAAATCCAAGCTTCTGCCCTCAGTAGATGTCTGCTGCCTGGTGGGACCATGGTTCAGCATATCCTAGGAGCCAGGCATCCGGACTTTGGAAGATGCCTCAGCAGGTAAAAAGGCTTGCAAAGGGTTTTGGATATGCAGCCTGCTACTCAGCCTTTGCAAATGCGTTAGATTCTCCCCAAGTAGTATGTGGGAGTTCAGGGCCACATCTATCTATGAAATTGAAGTATATTTATTTTTGAAATGATGATGGGTAAGATCCAGTTCTCCAACACCACAGCCTTCTCTGCATTTATCAAACCCAGGCACAATTCCAGCTAGGAACAAGGCAGCTGCTTCTATAAGGCCCCTCTTTCCATAACTAGGGTGTTATGGATTATTCAAAAAACTAGGTCTTCAGAGAGAGGAATGGATTTCCCTAAGGCCCTACAGTAATTCCTAGCAGAGCCAGGCTGAAGACCTAGCTAACCTGGTGTTTGGTCAAATGCTCTGTCTTCCCCATGGAAACACTCTCTTGTCCCAGTGAAGAGAAGAG
Organism: Anoura caudifer; assembly: GCA_004027475.1. Taxonomy (NCBI): domain Eukaryota; kingdom Metazoa; phylum Chordata; class Mammalia; order Chiroptera; family Phyllostomidae; genus Anoura; species Anoura caudifer. The sequence goes on along the minus strand of PVKU01008730.1, from coordinate 11,695 downwards.
TCTCTTGGTGCCTTGGTTAGTTCACAGCAGAGCCATCAGCCCCACCCCACATGCAGGTGCGCATACGGATGTCACCGTGGGATGCTCAGTGACCTCAGCCCTCTCTGTAGATCTGGAACAGAAAGAATGGAGAAGGCAGGAACCATGGCTCCTTCAGCCCCTTGATGATCAAAGCCTTCAACACATTTTTCACTGAGAATCCCAGATCTCTTCTCTCTCTCCCATTCACAATTCATTAAACCTCAGCAATTTCTCATACTTTTTCCCCAGATCACTTCTCTCCCTTAGGTGAAACTGAAGGCCAATGGACTCTCCAGATAAGCAAAACCCTGCTATATAAAACTACCCAAAACATTAACCGTCTGGGTAATAAGGGCTTAATCCATCACAAAGTAAATGTCTCCAGAAAGCATGTACCTACAAACTCAAATGGTGGAGATGTTGGTGCTACAGGCTAGGGAAAAACAACTGAAAGTCATCCTGGCCTTGAGATGCCTTGGGGCACACCTCACAGGCAGCAGGTTTGGCTTCACTTCTCCGCCAACAGGTAAAACAGCAGGTCAGACGTTTGTCTGCTGCCTCTTTCTAACAGCATGGGGAGCAGCGCAGTTAACAGCATGGAGAGAGCTGCATGGACTCCATCTTCATGAGGGCGGTCAACACACCCCAGTCCACTGGGCTTTTTTCCTTCATACTGAGGCTCCCCTCGCCAGATCCTCCCCCTCCCCAACCCACTTCCAACAAGTTGGTTTAATTTTTGTTTTTAAAGAATTCCATTATTCTTTCTCCCTGGTCTCTTATTGTAGGATTCTCAATGTATTATTGGGCAATTTTGTGCTTTGTAATAATTCTGTAAATTGTTTCTTTTGTGGAAGCTACAATTAAACCAAGTAATATTGTCTTGAGGTCATTTCTCCTCTGGAATAATTTAAGCCTAATGAAAAGTTCATGCCTTTTGCTGTCACCAGTGCTGAGAAGGTGATAGCTTCCGCAATGTGCGTTGGATATTGAAGCCCGAGGACAAAGGAAAAGTCAGTTCCCCTAGACAATAGAAATATAATTATGAAGGAATTAGTCTCCTCTACTAGGTGGCAAGCAAGCTGCTCAGATTATGGCTGTTTCTCATTCATCTTTCTTCATTCTCCTATAGTTTATTCATGATAGGGATTCAGTAAATAGTTAATGACTTAATGAAGAATTCAAAAGCATGGTTGTCAGTGGCCATTAGTTATCTCCTAAGCTGCAGTGCTTTGCCCTATAGAGACTGGTGTTTTCTGAGCTGTACTGAGGAACTCTGGAGTTGAAAAGTCCTATTAGATGAGATAAGAAAGGGTCCCATGTTCCAGTAGGTACTAAGGTAGGAAGGTGGGCAAGAGCACAGGAGCAGAAGGAGTGGCCAGTGACTCACAGAGTAAAAGAGATTCAACTCCAAAGAATCTTTTGGAGCTTTTAACTTAAGCTTCAACTTCACACTGAACCATGTCAGTGGTTCAGAAAGAAGCAAAACTTCTGAATGAATGATGTGAACATGAAAACACATCCTGCAGAGTCCAGGATTCCAGGACTGAGTAATGATGCTTATATAGGAGAAACATGCATCCATGGAAAATCTTGTAATTACCGACTCATCATCACTCAAAGCATCATTTATCTCACATACCTTTAAGCGTTGAGACTAGAGGAAAATAAAAGTTCAGTTTTACCTTTGAACCAACAAAACTACATAGAGTATCATGTAACTAAGAGGCTGGTGACAAAGGTACTTGTGAAACTGTACAAGGAAACAAACTGTTTTTAAGACTTTAGAAGCTCATGCTGATGCATAAATAATAAAAGCTAATTACATATCATTCTGATACATTCACACAAAGATCTATATTTGGAAAACTGTCTTGGCAGCATTTTGTTAGCCTAGCATATTTTCTGTGCCCATTTGAAAGTAATAAAAAATGGTATTTCTGAAAAAGTATTCCATAATTCAAACTATTCACTGCCCCTCTGTGAGCACAAAACAGGGAGATTTCAATGTAAATCTTGAGGAAATTCTCTGCCTTAGAAAGTGCTCATGAATGGTGCTTCACATCATGTTAAGTCCGGGAGTTGGGAAGTGCTAATCCGTCCCACACTTTTAGACTATTAGGGCCAGATGAGCAAACTCTGATCACTCGCTCTGACCCCCAATGGTACTGAAGAAGTCATCTCGAAGAAGTCAAATCGTTCGCCCGAAGTCAAACAAACAATAAATTGTAGATTTGGGACTTGAACCCTTGTGCGTCCCACAGCCCTGAACCACTGTTTAGAAGACCCCAGTTCCAGGGCTTTACACTGTTGTCTTTTAATCTGTAACAATGACTCTGGAGTAACAGAAGGTTGCTGTGGAACAGAGATTCCCACTGATTGCAGTACCCTGAGTGCACAATGATCTGGTCTGCCCCTGTTCTGTTCCTCCATAGAACAGCTAGACATAGTGTATTCCTCCTTTTCTAAATTATAGCATATGGTTCTCTACCCTCCATGCACCTGTTTTGTGGATGGGTCCAATCACACAGAGGAAGCTTCCTTCTTTTCTTGATAGTTACAAGGAGAGGTAATGTATTCTTTTCCACCTTAGCTCCAAAGCAATTTGTTGACAAGTCCAGAAGAGACCCCTGTGGTAAAGTTAAATGCAAAGACTCTCTGGGTAGCAGGCAGTTCCCTTTCAATGACAGCTTCACTGGTGAAGTGCTGAGCAGAGCTGTGGCGTTTCTCCCTGCTGTTTGCACTGGGCGGGGAGCCAGCACAAACCTGCCTCGATGGCATTTCAGATCAGGCATTATGTCAGGACTTCCCCACACAGCCTGTGCAGGGAGGGTGGGCTGCATCCTGCACGCTGGGAACCAGACTCAAAAAGAAGGAATCTAAAGGAAGGAGGCCCTTTGGGGGCTGTGGCCCAAAGATAAACCTGTAAGGTGGCAAAAGAGACCAGAGTATGGCCCATCTATATGTATGGCATTAAAAACGAAAATTATTCTGTAGGGTGATGGGATGAATAGAGAACCAATGGAATCGTGTTGAAGGCTATAGTGACTCTCACCTTGTCATTCCTTTATTCAATAGATTTGTATCATTAAGCTCCTTCAAGTGGCAAAGTATCTGCTAGGAAGTAGATGAGAAAATAAAAGCTAATATGCCCTAGGTTCTACTTTCAGTAAAATCTGTCAGAGTAGGAAAGATATATAAAATAACATCTAAGCACAGTAAAGTGTGACCTAAAAACAAAGACCTTTTCTAATTTAAAGGCACAGAGGGCATTTTTTTCTGATTTGGGGTAATAAATAGGAAAGACTTAAAGAAAAAAAGTGAGTTTGCTTAAGGAGTAGAATTCCTATAGATCAGGGGGAATAAAAGCATTTTCTAAATTTGGTGACCAGAATAAACCAGAGATGAGCACATGCTATGGAGTACCAGGAGAGAAAGAGAACCTTACTCTAACTGGAACAAGGCTGTCTGTAGTAGAGTCATAAAGTTCAGTCTGAAAACAGAGGCTTGGCCAAGACGTGAAATGCCTCATGTATTTAAATGAGACGCATTTTCTTTCATTGGAAGATACTGGCAGTTTTGAGTGAGAGAGTGATGGCATTGTTTAAACTTCCACCAAGACTAGCAGAGGAGAAAGGAAGGAACAAGACAGAAGGGAAGAAAAAGATAAAAGAGAAGGAGAGAAGGGAAAAAGGTGATTGAATAGGGTGTTGTTCATGATGAAAAAGGGGAAAAGATAGCAGAGAGGTATAAAAGGTGATAATGATGTAGAGCTAACCTGAGACAACAGGAAGACAGATGCATAAAAGCATAGCTGAAAGTCATCTCAGAAAACGGCAGGCTCAAGAATCAAGGGGTGCTGCAAAGCATTTAAGTAGAAGGAAATAGCCAAAGGCAGAAAGGACTATGACCCCGTAGTTCTAGAGTGGCAACCAGGCAGAATAAAGTAGCTGGGGCTCAAACTGGCAGAAAGAAGGAAAGGCCAAGAGAAGTACTGAGTCAACAAAAAGAGGGAAGAAGGGTTGCCATCATGGTATACAGACTCCAGTGTCTGATGGCATCACAATCGTTCATTGGACAGATAGGAAAAAAAAAAAAAAGGAATAAGAAGAGAAAAAAATAGAAAAGGAGAGTAACTTTAATGAGCTCAATTCACCAACTCCTTTAGTAGCCAGGATGGAAGATATGAAAACTTAAACCAGTCAACAGCAGTGGTAATGGAAAACAAATAGCCAAGTACAAAAAAAAGAGCTCTTTGTGCAACTTATCAACTCATTGGGCACAGAAAAATGGGAGCAGGGAGACTACAGTCTGCAATGGCTGAGATGATACTGATGACATTGATTTAAAGCAATAAGCAGATCAACAATAGAAGCTAGTGTATAAGAGGAAAATGGCAAGTTCGGTTTGAGTCATACTGAGTTTCAGAGGCTAGCACAATGTTTGGACAGTGACATCTGCCAAATGAAATTTATGAATTTAGCCTCGGAGAGGAAATGCGTACAAAAGATTTTGACTTGGTGATAGTGCCATTTCTTCTGTTTTCAGTTCATGCCCATTTCGCAAGGCTTCCAACAGCAAAATGTTGGGACAGAGCATTGGAAGATTAAGAACCTCTGTGGTCCATAGGAGCCACTATGAGGAAGGTCCAGGGAGGAACTTGCCATTTTCAGTGGAAAACAAGTGGCGGTTACTAGCTATGATGACTTTGTACTTTGGATCTGGATTTGCTATACCTTTCTTTATAGTAAGACACCAACTGCTAAAAAAAATAAGGATGTTTTAGTTAATCCATGAAACAGCTATGAAGAGGAGAATTTTAAGAGGTGCAGTCTCTTTGAAAAATGGATCAAACTGTTGACCTTCAACACACTAGCTGTGTTTGTAAATAAACTTATGCATGAATCCTTAATGCCTCTTCTCTGAAATACAAAATGTGATAATTGGGAATGTGCATACTTTTTTTAATTTGGGTATTAACCCAGTATCAAAACATATGTGATTTAGCTTGTTACCTGGTCTTAAATACTGAGATTTTATTTAATTATAATAAATAAAATTAATTACTAGGTCATGCCTTGTTGGTACTTTCTGTTATGAAACAGAAATGCAAACTTAACTTTAAGTCTATACTAATTCCCCTTTTATTTAAAGGAAGAGAAAAAGTTATTTTTAGTCTTCCCCTTTACTTGGAAGGAGTAAATTGCTTTTTTCCATGAGTGATAAGAGAAAATCCTTTGGTGTATACAGATTAAAGTACAAGAACTTCATTTTTTCTCTCTAGACCTATACCCTAAAACTGAAATTTTTGTCTTAATAAATGTGCCACTGACAAATATGAGTCTTGTTTAGGTTGAATAAACAGACAATATTTAAAATGGAATGTAATAGCATGTGAGATAGAATATAAGAAACAATTACCAGTTCATCCTGGAGCTTTGACTAGCAGAAATGTGTTCAAAGATGGCCCTCACTAGTAATTGTATCAGCAAACCAAGTCACATGAGTAGTGAAATGCTACTTGCCACTTAAAATGGAGTGACTTAATTCCCAGGGCTTTGTATTAGGGCAAGGAAGAAGTAATTAGTTGCTGCATATTTCAATCTCAATTTGGTCACTTCTGGAATATCAGCGGTGTTACAAAAATACTGTCAAGCAGAGGTGTAAACTGGTGGTCTGGTCTGACTGGCCACCAGATTTGGGTGTGTGTGTTGGGGGTGGCAGGGGTTGGGGAATTGCTGTGAGGTTTTTAAACTGATATGTAGAACTAGAGTATTCACTTATTATTCACACAAAAATCTATATTTCTGAATTCTGGAAAAAAAAAAGGATTTAGCCTTCAAAGGCATGCATACATTGGTTATGGTTGAAACCAGAAGTTGTGGAGAGAGACCAAAAAAATGAGTGATCACAAATTCAAAGACCTAAGTCAGTACATGGGAACCACAGCGAAGCGACCAAAAGAGCTTATAAATGAGGCTGTGCGGAAGGAGATTGTGCCATATATTGAAGTGCAACCGGTCCAAGAAGAGATACTTCAAATCTTAAAAGGACAGAATGATTCCTAAAATGAACTATATTTCCTACTTCTGGAACAATATATATATAACTTTATTGTTGTTCAGATAGAGTTGTCTGCATTTTCCCCCACCACTCTCCCCCACCCCAGCCAAACCCTCCTCCCTCCCTTGCTTCCACCCTCTCCCTTGGTTTTGTCCCTGTGTCCTTTATAGCCGTTCCTGAAAACCCTTCTCCTCACTGTCCCCTCCCCCTCCCCTCTGGCTATTGTTAGATTGTTCAATGTCTCTGGTTATATTTTGTTTGTTCTTTTCTTTTGTTGATTATATACTTCTGGGACAGTTTTGGTACATCATATGATAAACAAATCCTAGGTTGTTGAAAATAAGAATTGGTTTTTATTAGATTGAAGAGCCATGTCTAAGGAAGGTACAATGAGAGGAGAAGCAATGAAAAGGCCAATAGATGTCAAATGTCCCCGTCCAGAGCATCTGAGCCTTCTCCATGGCCCCTGGGCAGACTGTCACATACTGTGCAACGGACAAGTGGGGATACTTCAGGCACAGGCTGCCTGGACTTAGGTCTATGATTGAGAGTTTAAAGTCTTCGGGCTATTAAGAGCAGGAAAGTCTCCTGCTTATGTTTCTAGACACACCTGGATGCCTTCCGATTACAATTTTCTTCCCCACGCAGTTTTTCGACAGGGAGAAGATATACTGTCAAATAGAAGTGAATATTTATTCCCTTTGGTTGTTGTATTTCTCATTAGAAATTAGTAAATTGCTATTATGTGTAACAGATCACTGTCTTATGAACTTTGTATCCTGCATCTTCCAGCATGGCTGAGTTCAGTCATTTCTGGACACCAAGAAAAGATCAAGTACCTGGGTTTGCAGGGCTGAGAGCCAGAGGGTGGACCATGGGATCCAGCAAGTTCATGGCAGTCTGAAAGAGCTCTCAGGAGCCAGGCAGGTGACACCTTTTAATTAGGCGACCCACATGTCCTATGCTGAACCACACTACACATTTTTCAAAAATTAAATTGAAATCTAATAAATTTTAGCTAAATTTCCAAGATGAGAAATAAATGAACTTTCAAACTGCCAGTGAAACTATTAAAAACCTTTCCTTTCTTGTATTGACTGAAAGACAGTCATTGGCAGCTCAGTATACAAAGCATGTGTTCCTGACATTGACTGCTTGGCTTCCCACTCAGCTCTGCCACTTACTGGGGGTGTGACCTCCAGACAGTAACTTCACGTCTTCAGTTACAGTGAAACCGACAAGGTATTTAAGTAGTATTAAACAACTTAAATTACTAAATTATTGTTATTAAATCTCTATTACTATTATTTATTGAGGTAAATAATAATATTTATTTCACAGAGTTCAACGAGTCAGTATTTGTAGATATTTCAGATAGCAGCCGCTCAAATTTTTAAAAACTGCCTGGGCTAAGTGGTAACAAGAAGGCAGTGAGCAACTGGAGCCCTCACAGATTACAGGTGGGAATGCAAAATAGTAGAGCAACTTTGGAAAACACTTTGGCAGCTTCTCATAAAGTTAAAGTTAATGAGATGACCCAGCAATTTCATTCCTAGTTATTTACACAGGAGAAATAAACATAGGTTCATATAAAAATCTGTACACAAATATTTGTAGCTACTTTATTCAAAATTGCTAAAAACTGGAAACAACTCAAATGTTTTCAGCTGGTGAGTGGATAAACACACTGTAGTATATCCATGTAATTGAATACTAGTCAGCAATAAAAAAATAAAAACCCTACTGCACCACACAACATAAATCAAAAGTGCATTATGCTAAGTAAAAGAAGCCAAACTCCAAGTGTATATACTGCCTGATCGCAGTCACGTGACATCATGGAGAAGGCAAAGCTGCAGGTGCAGAAAGCAGCCCTGTGGCTTCCGGAGACTAGAGGCTGGGTGTGCATTTACTACAGAGGACTGCCAGGGAATTTATAAGGAGAAGGGTGATGAAACTGTTCTTGATGGTGTTTTTTACAGCTACTGTATGTGTTAAAGAAAACTCATAGGCCTGTACACCAAAAATAGTACATTTTGCCTCAATAAAAATATATACAGAGACAGTCCGGGAAACAGAAAAAAAAAAAAAAAAAAACCTGCGTCTGGTGTACAGTATACAGTAAATGTGATAGAAATGTTTGTTAAAAAAAATTAAACTTCCTTTTTTTGACATGTTTTGTGTAAAAATACAGCTCTCTGAAAAAATGTTGGTAGTATTCTTATCTTTGTACTCCTTACAAGGATAGTAACTGGGGTAGATCGTTACATAAGTAATTCATGTTCCTATGGGGGCAAGTGGGGCAGGATTTTAAAATGCACACGAGTAATAGAAAAAAACAATAACCCCAAAATCCATCATTTAAACGTCATCACAATTGAAAACTCGCAGCCTGCCAGACATTTTGTTAGAGATGAAAAAAATCATTTTAACAAAAAACAAATTAGGAAATAGCTTAAACTAGAAAATAACTTCATACCATACATTCTCTTTTGAAATTACTTCTTACCAATATATGCTGCAAAAGTATCGGTCTGGACCATCACTTTTAATGATTGCTGATTTATACTACCCAAGTCTCTGTTGTTGAACATTTAATTTGATTCTAACTTTTGGTAGCATCAGCCAAACTGTGTGGAACATCCTTGGTACATTCAATGCATCTTTATGCACACAACATTATTTCTTCATTGTAAATTCCTAGAATTAGTATATTGTAAAATGTACAGTATATGATTTTTCATTCATATTGCCAAATTGCTCTTTAGAAGATTATGTAAATCACCTACAGCAGCTGTGAGTATTGACTGGGGCTTGGTTTCAGTGGTCCTTCTCCTTCAAGACCTGACAGATCCTTTTTCTGAACCACCTCATAGATTACAAATATTAATTTTTTTAATTAAAAGATTATTATATGCCAGGGAAAGTGGTGGTGGGAAAATGGTGACAACTGTACTTGAACAACAATAAAAAATAAAAGTAAAATTAAATTTAAAAACAGATTATTAAGCCAACCTTAAACACCATGAAAATGTGCTAAATTTTTATTGGGTATCAAGTGACGTAAAACATAACTAAGAAGGTAAATCATCTGAGCATCAAAAGTTACTTTTGGATTATTTAAGGTTATCACCGACACTACTGCTGGCTACCTTTACTGTATAGTTCAGGGAAGAGTGGCTTCATTTTGTGGGTAAGGATGCTCCCTAGAAAAATGGTAGTGTTCCATTATGAGTGTCTCTAAGACAATCAATCATGACACTTTCCACTCTGGTTTTACTGGTTGGCATATTTATAAATGGTCTTGAGTTACTCATCACAGTGGTCTTTGACTTCAGGGCATGACCTTAAATCACTGGCAGACTGCTTTCCTCCAAGGAACAAAAATGTATATTGCCCGCATTTCTTTGGTGTACTTAAATCAAATATTTTTAGAAACCGATGAAGAAACACCACACATTACAATTTTCATGAAGCTATAAACAAACTAAAAATCTGAATTTCATTCTGCACAAAAGATTACTCTTTACTTTGTAAAACACTTATTTCATTCCCACACTCCAATCCCTTATTAAACCCAGACATGGTTTTGCAAGTCACCTCTGGACTTAGTTCAAGTAACAATTGGTCAAGAGAAGAGAAAATCTGTTGAATTTTCAACAGCCATAAAAATCACAAGTATACTTAGCTCAGACAGGAAAACTGGGTCACTTTAGGAAAATGACCTGTACAACTGCTAGCCTGCAATTTTCTAAGAATACATTACTTAGAAGATCTTGAATTGTTGTCCTTAAAACCTGAACACTCTAAATAATTAGATTTTAATTCACCTGACATTAATATAACTAAGAAGATTTATTTATTAATTACCACACTGAGCTGGAAATAATAACCTGATAAGAATATTTGTGCAATACATTTGTTAATTACATAACACAATCAGGTTTCTCAATTCATGCACATTAACATCCAACTATGTACCAGGCATGGCTGTTAGATGGTGGAGAAACCTACATGCTCCTGCAACAAGTTGCCACTGTCATGGAAGGGCGAGGCACAGTCCCTTTGCAACAGAGGGACCTCGTGCTTGCTTGTGACAGAACAAAGACTAGACTGAACAGAATGAGTACCTGTGTCTCCTGGCTGGTCCCTCGGCCCTATAGTATCATTGTACCTTGATCATTGAAACATTTTAACTCCATGTACTCTGAGAAATTGACTTGAGTTTAAATACATCAGCTGTTTAGGAAGTAATGGTGCCCATATGAGTGAATCATAATGGTAGACATCACTCAAGTAATTAGAAAAAGTGATATATCCTCCTGAGATGAGTGAGGCATGGATGACATTTGAGGAGCCAATCACCTGCAAAAGAACCTAAAAATTTCAATGTTGGAAACTCTTTTTTTAGGCCTTGGAAACTTTCCAGGACTCTTGTGCCTCCCCCAGGAGAAGCAATATCTTAAACTGCCTTCAGCTCTACCTTCGTTGGAATCAGTTGAGAAATCTGAGAGCAATGCACTTGGGGTTGAAATAAGAATAAACGACTGGGGTGGTGGAGAAAATGAGAGAGGGGTGCCTGCCATAAATTTCCTAGGACCAAATATAGGGGGGGGGATGTCATTGCTTCATAATTACCTTTTTCAGTAGTTCAGTGTTTCATCACAGTCTTCTGTTTTCTTTCCATTATAGTATATCTTTCTTAGATATTTATTCACAGCATGTTTGTCTCCAGACTCATGAAGTCTTAGAGCTGAAAGGTGTCTTCGTGTTCCCAGAAACAAAATCCTTCATTTTACAGCGTGTTCCAAGGGTCTGCAGGACTGACAGGATGAGTCGTGGAGAGAAATGGGCAGTCCTCTGTCTCCCGAACCCCCACCTAGGCCCTTCCAACAGCGCACGTGACCTCTTTTTCACTGTTGCAGCTTTCAATTCTGATGTTACTTGTAAAGCCTTACGGGAAGGATACCTTCGCTCCTCCAAAGATAATGCTCAGAGTCCCCCAGAACTTCTCAACTGTGTTTTGATAGTGAAAAAAAAATTGACAAACTTCATGAACGTTGAAAAGTGGCAAGGTCAGGTTCATAAGCAAAGAAAATGACTTTGGAAAAATTGCTTCCCGTGTCTGATTATATAATCTTACATCTCCTGTTAACATTCCCTGAGTGAGATCACCTTCAAATTCCTACACTGAATCTTCAATTTCAAGCAAAAACAAGCTGTTGATGGTCGTCAATATAATACAAGGAAATACTTTTAGGATAAAATGGAACTTTTGGGGGTGAAAATCTCACACTAAAAATGTTTACTCCCTGGGTCAGCACTCCTGGAGACTAGCCATTTACATAGCCTAAAAATGCTTAAACTTTAAAAAAGAAATGGCTAGAGATAAATTCATTCTACTTTTTTTTTTTTTGCTAATTAAGCCATTTATTTTATTACAGCATATTAGAGTAACAACTTAGCTTATTCCTAATAACTTTTTAATGATAATAAAATTATTGTTTCTTTTTTATATTATGAAATATATTTTGCTTATTACATAGCAAATACTCTGTAAAACATATAATCAAATACAGATATCCAAAAATATCTAAGTATTAATAAGGCTAAA
>PVKU01008729.1:0-70254 GCA_004027475.1 Anoura caudifer | reverse complement strand
ATTATTCCTCTGTTCTCTGTACTGTCCCTCAGCTTATGCATGCTCAGCCTCCTCATGTACTTAGCATTTTCTCCAATGCCTCCACCACCCAACTTCCAGCAAAACCTGATCTCCAGAAGGATTCATAGAAATTAATCCAATCTGAAATAAAGAGATTACAATGCCTTGCCTCATTAGGCCCTTGATAAAGGCTTAATGCGAAAATAAGATGTAAATGACTAATAATGCTGCTTGTGGCAGGTGATTGTTATATAACAACTATAAAACTGAGTAGGGTAAAAGCCATTTTTTTAATGCTCATAGATTCTAAGGATCAAGAATTGGAAAGGCACTGCTTCAGAAAGCAAAGTTCTGATGTGTCATCAAATATTTTTATAGGATATTTATTTCAATGTCTTTGGTTTAAATGAAGACTTAGGTGACATTTCAAAATAACATCCTGCTACATAAACCCATGCTCTATAATACTGGGATTAAAAGTAGTATATAATGTTACTTTATATCAAGGAATCTTGAGGCCCCTATATTAGTTATCTAATGATATATACCAAATCAAAAATAAAAGGCTATAAAATGAACATTTATTATCTTTTATAATTCTGGGTCAGGAGTTGGGGAGTAGCTTGGCTGGGCAGTTCTGGCCCAGTGGTGTCTCATGAGGTTATAGTCGTCTGTCAGCTGAAACTGAAGTTATCCAAAGGCTTGAGTGAAGCTGGAGGATGCACCTCTAAGGTGGTTCTCTTATGTGACTTGCAGTTGGTCCTGGCTGTTGATGGGAGGTCTCAGTTTCTACTTAATTGGGTGTTTCCACAGGGCGGCTTGAGTGTCATCAAGATAAGATGACTGTGTGTCCCCAAGGCTGAGGCTGCCATGTCCTTTATAAGAGCCTTGGAAGTCACCCATGGTTACTTTTGTGGTCATCAGTTGGTGACACAGGTTAGGTTTGATTCAGTGTGGGAGGGGACTACACAAAGATGTGAATACCAGGAAGTGAAGCTCATTGGGGTTCACAGTCTGCTCTTTGATGCCTGGTAGTTGATATTGTTCTGAAATACAAAATATGCTTACCCTCTTCTCAGAAACCTCGAAGTTTCTTCTCATTATAGTGTCAACTTGAGGACCAGAATATCATTAACTGCATTAGGTTCGAGTACAGATGAAACTCCTTGCATTGAGCTCCCAAAGCAAGGCCCCTCCAGTTCCCATCAGTCCAAAGTACTGTGAACTAAAGAAACAAGTTATCTGTCCCCCATCTCCACCCAACGTATAATGGTGAGATAGGAATAAGATAGTTGCTTTCCATTCAAAAAAGGGAAAATGGAGGCACATAGGAATCACTGGTTCATAATGATTCTGAAATCTGGCAGGGCATGTGCTGGTATTTTCTTGATAAGATATCATTCCCACTAGTTCTCAGTTTTGATTCTCCATGGGTCTTGCATCTAATCTCTGGACTTTTAGTTGGATTCTCTGATTCATCATTCTTTCCTATCTGCTATAAAAAGTAGTTTATGTCCCCAAATGAGTAGTTTTCTCAGCTGCTCTAGATTTTGGGGTCAAAAGGCCTTTTCCACTTTGTGTGTTTCCTGTCATTTTTAGTTCATTCTGGCTTTATTTATAGTAATACAATTCTCTTAAAAACTTTGTAAGTCTTATATAAATATTATTGGGGTTCAATCCAGAGAAAAATGTCACATTTACAAAACTTTAGGATAAGCTCTGCTCTACGGTCAGTTTCCACTGAGAGGGACAGCATCTTAGGAGCTCAATCATTTATTGAGAGTCTCTGTAAAGAGCACCATTAAAATCCCTGGAGGACCTTTTTATGGGCTTAACAGTTCTCTGAGGCATGCCTTATATCTACCCCAGGTATAAAACAATGAATTTTACAGTGATACCTTTAGTTTAATCTTGGTACCACATTTCCTCATCGGCTCTTGGATTTGGTCTACCCAGGTGCAATTTCTTAATTTTGGCATGGCTTTATTATGCAGTTCATTAGCTACAATTTTTATATTTCCACCTCAACAGTGTTGCTAAAGCCTTCGCCACAGAATAACCAAGATTCTCCTTTTTTTCCAATAGCATTTAAAAAAATTTCTTTTATCTTCACAGAACCTTGTAACCTTGTAGAAGACTATCAGACTTCTGCTCTGAGTCTATTTATAAGATCCTTTAGATTTTCACAAATGCTCTCCTCAAAGTCCTTCCAGCTTCTGCTCATTATATAGCTTCTATGTGCATAGCACATAGATGCATGGTAAATATTATTAGATTTAAGTTCTTTGGTTATTTATGCTATAGGATATTTTTCCTCTAATTCCTCTTAGTTTTGCCAGACTTTTGAGCAAGATTCCTGAAAGTCTTATGCTTGTTAACCTTCAGTTTCTAATATTTTTTCTCTTCATTTTTTAATGAAAATGTTTCTCATCTTTCATAGTACAATTGATTGTTAGAACTGCGGTGCTTGAAGAAAACTTCACCTAACAATCCCCTTTTTCAATTCCAAAGATGAGGATGCTCAGGCTCAGAGATGTCTGCGTGAGCATTAGGTAGTCATTTGGCTTCTTCTGCATGGGAAGCTTAGCCCCCATGTCTCTCACTGCCTTACTCTGCTGTAGGTTATTCAAAATAAGGGCCAACCACTTGCTCAGGAAATCCTCGTAAGTCCCAAAACATATTAGGGTGAAGTTATCAGAAGCAGGACTGTTTCTCTTCTTCAGCAATCTAAGCAATCTCTTGAGCTGTGATAAATTCCTTTAGAATAATTCACTTTTTGTGATCCTGCTTTGACTTTGGTCTATTGCATTCCCTCTTCTTCCTCCTACCATAGAGACAGAGGTTTCCCTTGTGAGTAGAAAATCATATCTAGATGTTGAATAAGACCTGGTATTTGGATGATTGACTCCCACAGAGATTATCGGGGGTGGGGGTGCTGCTATGCTTTGAAAGGAGTGAGATCACTGATAATGTAGGTGAGGATTGTCGCAGATCACACTAACACTGCCTATTTGTTTGGCCTCCCCTCTTGTTCTCCATTTATCTAGTACTGATCCTGTGCCTGCAACCACTTTGCATTTGAGTGGAAGGCCAGTTTTCTTCTTACTGTGATCACTTCCTGTATATTCTGGGCTACCCCTTTCTAGCTCTGTTTAATCACATCAACATTCTTTCATCTTATTTCCAATTTGAACAAAATGTTGAAGTCTCCTAATTGCTATTGTCTCTTTCCTATTCTCTTCACTGTCAAAGATTTATCCCTTACTATCTATCATTTTATTGAGATCCCTAGTGGGAAGGGAAAGTTATGTCCAGTTCATTGCCCTCTCAATCCACCACTTGTTTTTTTCATTTTAAATAAAAATTAATTACCTACTCTTGATTTTCTATCTATTTTCTGAACATTAACTATTATTCATAATGGCTATATTGGGGGAAAAATAGCAAATTATGGTTTGTATAGTTGATCCTCCATTATCTGTGGTTCTGCATGTGTGGATTTAACCGACCACTGATGAAAAACATTAAAAACAACCCATTATATTGTTACTGATGTGTACTATGCAGTTAGGCCTACTTTGGTTGTGTCTGTTGAACAAGTAGACTTTTTTCTAGTTATTATTTCCTAAACAATACAGTATAACGTCTATTTACCTAGCATTTACATTGTAACAGGCATCATAATAAGCTAGAGATGAGAAAGTGTTCAGGAGGTTGTGTGTAGGTTACATACAAATACTACGCCAGTCATTTTGCATAAGGGTCTTGGGCATCCATAGACTTTAGTGTCTGTGGGGGTCCTGGAAACAATCCCTGGTGGATACTGAGGGATACTGACAACCTGGTCATATGCTCCTGTATGCCATAGAAATCAAGTGATCCCCATATCTAAGTCTAAAACTTGTGTATCTTTAAATATAAAATAATATTTATAATTGGCAAAAGCATAAACGAATCAGTAAACACTTTTTCCTCTTTTGACTGTAATTTATCAAAATGTTGCAAAACAAAAATCTCCACAAAACATGCAAAATGTCAAATGTTTAATATTTTAACATTGTGTGAGATCCAGATGAGAACTAATTAGAGGTGATGTTTATCTCCAGTTTTAGGAGCTAATATTGGGCAAAACTTGGAACGTTCAGATTAGCTAAGCATCCAAGTGCTTGGCTGCTGATCCCAAACCTTATCAGAACTATCTGAACTTCTCAAGTCTTGAAAACTGGGCTGGACATCTTATGAGAACAGCCTCATCTGGGGTATTTGGGTCTGTTTGATTCCAGCTGGAACCTGAAACTGCAGAGAGAGGCAAAAAATAAAGAATAATTGGAGGGAAATGCTGAACTTCCTAAAATCTCAGAAAGAGGCTTTGATTGCATTTGGGGCAAAGGTTAGGGATTATGAGCTGCTTCTATTTTATCTGGCTGCATTCTTCCATCCTTAAAAATTTCTTTAAAAATTAATTTTCCAAATGAAAGGTCATTAATATCTATGTATTTTTGTTTTGGGGTGGGCAATAATATAGAGGAACATTTTTTAATACAGTGGAGCTCTGGTGGTTGTACATGCTTTAAGTAAGAATTTGATAGCACATGACTGCTGCAGAATAGCAAAGTGCCTGTCACTAATCATTAACACATATCTCGGTTTGAAATCTCAAATCAAGCTGTAGAAACACCATAAAATATAGTCTACTATAAGTACACAGAGGAAACAAGAACAAAATATTCTCCACTGTGTTGTTCTTTATCTACTCTGTGAGTACAGATTCAAAACACCTTTTTTATTTGCTTTTTCCTTCATTTTTACAATTTGATTTCACCTGAAATACAACAATTATAATTGAGATTTTTGAGCATATAAATCTATAGATAAAGAACACTAATATTTGTTAATTGCCTACTATGTGGTAACTATGTATAGACAATTTCACAAAAATTCTAAAGAGTAAATGTATTAACCTAATTTTACAGAGACTGAAGGTCAGGGAGGGCTGTTTAGTTGCTTCAGCCAGCACAACTTATGTGATGGTTAATTTTATGTGCCAACTTGGCTGGGCCATTGTACCCAGATATTTGGTCTAACATTATTCTTTGAGGCTGTTTTTGGATGAAATTTATATTTAAATCAGTGGATGTTGAGTAAAGCACATTGCCCTCCTTAATGAGGGTACCTCATCCAATCAGGTGGAGAAGCCTGAACAAAATACTGTACTGACCCTCCCCAACCAAGAGGGAATTCCACCTGTAGCCTGCCTTAGGACTTCATCTGCAACACCAGCTCTTCTTGGTTTGACAGCAGATTGCTTTTGGACTCTAACTGTAACTCTTTGCTGAGTCTCTAGCATGTAGGCCTCCCCCATCAGATTTCAGACCCACTCAGCCTTTACAATCCTGCGAACCAACTCCTTAAAATAAATCTCTTCCTGTGTATATACACACAGCCTATTGGTGCTCTTTCTCTGGAGCACCCTAATATAGCTATAGCTAGGAAGCCAAGGTTTAAGCCTGGTTCTGTTGACTTTCAGAGCTTTATGCCAAATCTCATCTTTTATAAACACTCCTTTTTCTGTTGACTGAGTAGGTAATTCAATTCGTAACTATATGGTCACATATACATTCATATATACACAGGTACTCCTATATACATGTCAATACGTTGTTATTAAGTATCTGCTATATGGTCTTGTTTATATATGTATGAGTTATGAAGCTTTGACTTTTGCTACGGAACTCCTTAATCAAACAGAGTGATAAATCTTGTCCTCAACATGTAATTAATCTTGTGAGGACAGACTCACTTCACCACACTTACTATTGCACAATAGTGATATTTTGCCACTCTGATATTATTATTGGCTAAATTTGTCCCTAAAATCTAGGGTTTATGCTTAAATCCAACTAATTGAAAACATTTTTCTAAATTTCCCAAATTTTGGCATCATGGGAGATTTTTTAAATTTTTACTGTTAAAATAATCATGATTCTGATTATTCAGTTCTCACTTACTCATACGACTATGAAACTGAAATGCCTAAAACAAAAAATATAGAAAATTAAGATATGAAGCAATAGAAAAATATGATGGAAAACTCTGCAATACTCTTTTCAAAGGCCATCTAAATATTGCCTAAATAAGAGAATTTCTAGTAATATTACCTGTAGCTATTAACCTATCTCGTTAGCTAGTTTTGTTGTGTTTATTTGCCAATCTCTGTACTGTTCAATATATCATGGTCTGTATTGTTATGTCAGATCCAGCTTAGATTTGTTCTTGGCAATACAATTTAGGTGAGACACAGTGGTCAGAACAAGGGGTATGAACATAGCTAAAGGGTTTGGGTGTGTGTGTGTGGAGGTTGGTGGTGGTGGACATTTAGTATTTGTTTCTCATCATCTTTTATATGCCAGCCACTGTCCTTATGTTTGTTACCTTAATTGCCTATTAACAATATTCTGAAATAGAAATTACCATCCACATTTTACAGATGAGAAACTTGAGGTTCAGAGAGATTTGTGTAACTTCGAAAACCTAGCACATGGTACAGGAAAATACAAACCTGTATCTGTCTAATCCTAAAATGCAGCTTTCCAATTTTACTTTGGTAAGGATATGGATGCCATTGAAGAATTTGCCACTAAAACCCCCTCTTGCTCCTCCCCTTCAAAATGGCCTTTGGAATAAAATGAGTATACTATTTTCAAAGATGTCTCTTCCATTATGGCTATAAGTACTGATTCTAATCTTCAGCCATGGTTTTCTTTTTTCCCCCATATGTAGTTACTGAGGACCTTTGAGTAAAAATGGTGTTTCACCTCAAAGAAATCCTTCCATTAGTCCTTTGGTCTCATGAATCTCTCTTTCTCTCTTTCTCTCTCTCCCCCTCTCTTCCCTCTGTCCCTCCCTTCCACCCTCCTGCTGGTTGTGAGAGTCTTTCCACAGGTATTTAATAAGCTCAGATTTTCTACGTCTATTTAAAAATAGTTCTCCTCTGACACCACTCCCAGCCCCCTCCCAGCAGCCACTTTCAATTTCTCTGCTCCTTTTGTTATCAAATTTCAAATTTCTGGGGAAAAAGTTGCCTTATTAATTTATTCATATTCTTCATTAAAATGTCCCCTGCTAAGGTCATCAATAACTGTCAACAAATCCCATAGAACTTTTTTTATTCCATGCCTTCTTTGACTTTCAGCAGCAATTTACATTGTCCATACAATCTCCTGCCTGAAAATTTTCCGTGTGTAAGAAGCTTAAGTTCCTAATTTTCCTTCTATCTCTCTGCACATGCCTTCTCGCCATTCATTTCCTACTTTGTTCATATTCGAGGATTCCTCAAGGAACTCTCTAAATCTTTTTCTCATTTTCTACTCTCTTGTAAATTTATTTCATCTCTAGTCTTGACTTCAATTAATGTTTGTGCACTTACAATAGAAATAATAGCCTTCAACTGTGATTATGTAATATTCACAAAAAGTGGCTGCTCAGACTCAAATGAATATTTCTAACAAATCATTAAAGCTCAGTTGGTTGGGCATTGTTCTGCAAAGCGAAAGGTTGCGGGTTGCATTTCTGGTCAGGACCCATGCCTGAACTGTGGATTCAGTCCCTGGTCAGGACCTGTGCGAGAGGCAACTGACCCATGTTTCTTTCCTTGTTCTCCCTCCCTTCCCCTCTCTCTAAGAATAAATAAATAAAATCTTAAAAAAACCCTAGCAATTAAAATGACAATCCCATTCACTATCACTTATTGCTATTACCACTTGTAATAGCAAATTTTATTATCTCTTTTAGGGAGTAGAATTCAAGAATATCTATTAGAACTATGCCACTAATGTTACTAGGTCTCCTACATCTTTAGTTTATGTCCACTTGATCCAATATGAACTGCAAGAAGTGAATTAAAGTTAACTTTTACTACTGTTTTTATATATGTATTTATCTTTGTATTTACTATAGTTTTTTTCATATGAATGTTGAGTCAGGTTATTTTGTGGTATATGTTCATACCTGCTTTATATTATATTAATTATGGATTGCATCATTTCTATAACAAGATGGCTTTTTGTTTTGTTTAACATTTTATGGCTTCAATTCAATCTTAAATTGATTTTAAAATAGCTTCCTCTGTATATTAGTTTATTGCTGCATAACAATGACCATTAGCTCAGTGGTTTAAAACACCCCCATGTATTAGCTCACAGTTCTGTATGTCAAAAATCTGGGACAGTGTTGCTGGGTTCTAAAGGCTGAAATCAAAGTATAGAACTTAGTTCTTATCTGGAGGCTCTGGAGAAAAATCTTCCAAGTTCATTCTTATTGACCTGATTCAATTCTTCCTGTTTTGTAAGACTGAGGACCTTATTTCCTTCTGGGCTGTCCACTGGGGGTTGCTCAGGGCTTTTCGAGTCTGCCAAACGGTCTCTTTCCTTTTCAGGCCAGGAAAGGTGCATCACATCCTTCCAAGTGCTTAGGATCTCTGACTTTCTTTCCTTCCACCAACTGAGGGAAACTCTCTGCTTGAAAGGGCTCGTGTGATTAGATTAGTCCCACTGAGATAATTTCCCTATTTAAGTGCAACTGTGTCCAACTGTGTCATATAACACAATTGGATCAAGGGAGTAAGCATCACATTTGCAGTCTGGGGGACTACGCAGGGCACACTCATCAGGGAGGAGGAAACCTTGGAAGCTGTCTCAGAATTCTTGTTACCATTCTCTGCTTTCTTTTTGCACCGTACTTTTAATGTTGTATCTGTACTATTCTTATTAACCTTTCTAGGTCAACTTTGAAAATGTTTATTGTAAACAACAATTAATAAGGTTTTACTTGGTGATCTAAAATGAGAGTTTTTTTCCTTTAAAATATGAGTTATTGATTTATAGACATGTGGTGTTAATTCTTTCAGCATAATTTAGGTTCTACTTTTTATATTTATTGTTCTCATAAAAAAATCTTCACTACTTCACAGACTTCAATACTTCTCACATTGGTTGGAGTGTGTTTCTTCTAGTAATTTACAAGCTTTGTATTTAAATTCTCCATGTAACCTTAATTTACCATGTCACTTTATAGTTTGATAACATACAGCTTTTGCCTATTATGTGTAACTTTTCCTGATACTTTTTAACAGCAGGTACTTACTCATTTAGATAAAAAAATTACCTGATTTCCAGCGGTTAATTAACACATATGCAATGATTCTTGGTGAGAGGCTGGAAACTTGATCTTAGTATCGATAATATTCACCTTTGTATGCTGTTTATGAAAAAAAGAATTATGTCCTAGAGACACAATATATCATTTTTTAAGCCATATCAGCAGGATATAACTCTGTAAATATTAAGGTCAAAAGGAAGGTAATTCTGTAATTTTGGGGGATTGCCCGTAACAGCACTTTCCCACCCGTGCTCCCATGTATCTGAGTCTGATTTCCTTTCAGGGAACAGAGTCTAAGGAAACCAGGATTACAAAGCATTTTTTTTAAAGAAAAATTCTTTATTTTAAAAAAAACAGCTCACAATCAGAATTTTACCCTTGAAAATAATCTTTGATTATTTCTAATCTAATTATTATTAAACATTAGTAATAATAAAATTAGCGTTTTAAAAAACATTTTATAGATGAAGAAATGATGGCCCAGACAGATTAAGTGACCTATTTCAGTGACTCAGCTGGACTAAAACAGTTATTTCTTCAAGAGAGTATGTCACTTTTCTTATGGAAAAAAGCTCTAAAAAGTTCCCAAATCAAGACTATTACTTGGATCACTTAGAATGTGATCTATAAGTTTTTAATTTGTGAACCGATAATTTTTCACCCTGTTCCCATTCAGCGCCCGAGCTTTCCAAGCCTCCTGTGTGGGTGTGCTCGCTGTAAAGCTTTTGTGTTCGACAGCGGGTGGCAGCTGTCCTTGTGCGCTACTAAGCATTTTAAGGTCTTATGAAGTTAGCCCAGAAATTCTCTATTTCTGTGCTTCGTGCAAAACCCCTATATTCTGTCCTTATTTTCGGTTTCAGTTCTCTAATATAGAACTGCTCTCTTTGTGGGATTTCTTTTTTATAAAAGTTATCCATCTTTCTTTTTTTTTATCTTCTAGGTGATAACATAAATGAGGTGCCAGATGTGTTCCTCTCACCTTCTATTATTTTTCTAAATACA
This sequence comes from Anoura caudifer, assembly GCA_004027475.1. Taxonomy (NCBI): domain Eukaryota; kingdom Metazoa; phylum Chordata; class Mammalia; order Chiroptera; family Phyllostomidae; genus Anoura; species Anoura caudifer. The sequence continues at coordinate 60,096 of PVKU01008729.1, read as the reverse complement.
TGTTGCTGTCATTTCAAACAGAATCAAATCTTATTTTCGTTGCCATAGTAATCAACTAGTTTTAGAGATTTCAACCATTTTTCCTGGCTTTATCCTATTGCTTAAAGGGAATTGTTCTTTTGCAGTGACTTCTTTTCATGCCCGATCAGAGCTTCTTAACAGTCTGAGTTAGATTCATAACAGCACAGGCAACTAGTTAAAGATTGTAGATTCCCTTCTTCTGTACTCTCCTTCCTTTATCTGTACAGATAACGTAGTATCATGGATGTGTTGGTGAAAGTGCACTGGAGGTGAGCGTGATGTGTCAACAGATCATTATTGCTATTAATTTTTATTATGGTGAATGCTACTGCATATTTTGGCATACCATGTTTTAGGCCCCATTTTCTATCATGGGCCTGTCAACCGACAAGTTGGAACCTAGTTTGGAACACCAGGAACAAGCAGGAACTTTGGGTATGAGTTTTACCTTTGTTATGTACCAGCTGTGTGAGCTAGAACGAGTCACTCAGCCCATTGGCATCATACTTCTTCCATTTATAAAAATGTTAATAAGCTTTGTTTTGCAATTAGTAAGGGATTTAATGTTTGTATGATATGTTAATATAAAGGAAGGTAATATAATGAAAGGGTTTAGAAGGAAGCCTAGCACAGTGCGGCGGGGTTCAGCAAGTATGAATTTCTTTTTCTTCTTAATCTCGACTGCTGCCTTTAATTTCAGGATTTATAACTCCTGGCCCAATATGGCCCACCCACCTGAAAGCCTTGTAGTCAATCTCTTGTAGGCTTTTTTACACTTGCAGGTGGATGGTATTAAAGTCAAATTATATGCTTGAAAATGAATGTGTCCATATTGTCTCCAATTACTTTCTTAATATGATGTTTAGGATTAGTCATTGTGCTAAATCTACCATGGTGAAAGAATTCAGTAATAGATACAATAGGAAAGCCCTCTGGTGAGGTTAGGAGATGGTTAGGCAGTTTGGTTTGTGTAAGAAAAATGAGCAAGACAATTTTGCATAATGCCTTTTGGAGCAGTCTTGTTCTTCATAATTGCCTGAGATATTTCAAGGTGGTTTGCTATAAATCTGAAGACTTAAAAACATTGTTTTACAGTCTGGCCCACTAAGAGTAATGACCTCTCCCATTCCTTGTTTTTCTGGGTGATTAAGGGTTTCCTGACTGGCCCCAGGCCATCTGCCCTGACTTTTTTTCTCCCCCAAGGATTTAGAACTAAATTGTCAAAAATAATCTCTTACTCTGAGAGATTTTTCTAGCCCCAGAAGACAGTTTGCTGTGTGTGTTCAAACCTTGCGTGAAAAATCTTGCAAGTGATGCTTCTTATTGATGGTGTAAAGCAGTCCCATCATTTATGCTTCTTTAACTAAATTAGGTGTAAATTATTTCAAGGAGGCCAAAGTTCTTCTCTGCGTCCCTGTGAGGATAATTTTACAAATACACAGCAGGCCCCTCCAACCACAGATTTGGGGCAGGTAGAAGAAAACAAGAAGAGAGCTATGGCCTGGGGCCTCCGCACACCTCTCCACGGGGTGTTTCCAGCATGTGGGTGATTTTTAACCAAGTTGACATAAATCAGGCCGTGTGGAGCAACGAAATTCGGATCACTGTGCTGGGAGACGCCTGGATAGTGTTACGTTACCCTCATTAGGAGGGACTAGAGTTGAGCTGGGGAGTTGAACTTTTCACTATATCAAAATAACAGTGTGGGAGCAAAGAAGAGGCTGGGATAAGGGGGGGTAGCCATACTTACCCAACTTCCACGGACAGGTTATGTGAAGTGTCCTGGACTCTCATCCTTTGAGATCATTTATTTACAAACTGAGTTCAATAGAATCAAAAAGAATTTGGTCTATGATTGCCATAGTTTAAATCTGCTGGGCAAGACTTGAGCTTCATTTTTTTCTCAGCTGGAACACTATGCCACAGTGGCATACGCTCTCAAGCCCTATTAAAGCCTAGTTTATAATGTGTTGCTCAGCAAAGCAAACCATTAACAACATGAAAAGGCAACTTGCTGAATGGGAGAAAATGTTTGCAAATCGTATCTCTGATAAGGGGGTTAATGCTTGATGAAAGTGTTTGTTAGTATTCAGAAGCATTTTATTTAAAGCACTTTATTATTTATGGCCATTAACATTTTATAAAAATTAGATGCAAAAATTGGGTGTTTCTCTTTTCTAGTAGTATGAAAGTAGGGATTCTGAAACTATTTGTTGTTAGTAGAGGATTAGGCAAACGAGTAAGCATGTTGTTGGTCGAGACAGGGCTCTCACCATGGGAGAGGAGAGACAAAGACACAGAACAGGGAGGGCAAGGAAGAAACTTGTAAACTTGGAATTGGTGGTCACAGAATGAGCTCATGGTTTCTAATACATAACTTTCAAAAATGTCAATGTCATGAATGACAGAGATACTTTCCATATTAAAGGACACTAAAGAACATGATATTTAAATGCAATATATAATCTTGGATTGGATCATAGACTGAGGGAAAAATATTATAAGAAATGTCTTTTGAAAAATTGGCATGTGGACTATAGGTTAAGTAAAACTAGATAAAATATTGTATCAATTTTATACCTACTGAATTTGATAACTTTACTTCATTAAATAAACAAGTATTTCTATTCTTAGGAAATCCATGCTGAAGTATAAGGAGGCAAAATGTTCAGAGAGAGAACGGTGAAACAAATTTTATAATATGTTAAACATTGTTAGAGGATATATTCTTCAATTCTTTAAACATTTTTGTAGGGTTGAAACCTTTTCAAAATAATAAGCCAAGGAAAAATCATGTATAACATTCTAAATTTATTCCCTGATGTTTTGTTTGCCAAGAAAAATAAAATATATCCATGTATCGTTATGTCCCTGTGTTATTCTCGGATGCTCTTACCTCTATCTTTTCAGTGGTTTTATCAGTGCATGCAAAGCACATCTTGTGCTCTTACTTTTCAGAGCTTGTCATCTTCTGTTTCTTTTGGCTGCATTTTTCAAATATTTGTTGATTTAATTTTGTGTATACATAAAACAAGGGTTTCTGAAGTATAGTCTCTTATTTGGTTCCAAACATGTTCTCATTGCACATATTTTTCGTGAGATAGAGTGAGTTCATGTCTTCCAGAAAGTTCATAACAAGGCTTTCATTTGGAACTCTGATTTCTGCCATCTTAGTGAAATTTGAGGGAAAAATTGACCCATGTGTTATTTTAATTTCTACTTCCCATCATTTTGTTTTCTCCTTTCTCAAATGGTTTACATATAGATAACCCGTGTTTAAAACTTATTATAAAATGTTAATGGCCATTAAAAATATGTATATGAAGAGGAATCACATGCAAAATATATTTTTAATTAATGTGGTATGATTTATGTCATATTAAAATCTGCCCCAAAAGAAAACATACAGGCTATTTACAAAAATACTGGATTTACATCTTACATAGGCCATTCATATAACATTGGGCATTTGAGTACTGGTAATGTGGGCAAAATATGTAAACAGATTTTACATAAAGCATCAAGGGGTTTCGTAAAGGGAGGCTCCTTTTTTTTATTTTTCATGGTCCTCACCTGAGGATATGTTTATTGATTTTTTTTTTTTAGAGAGAGAGATGGAGGGGGAGAGAGAGAGAAACATCGATTGGTTGTCTCCTATACATGTGCTGACCAGGAAAAACCTCAAAATCCTAGGTATGTGCCTGACCAGGAATTGAACCCTCAGCCTCTTTTTTTTTTTTTTGGTGCACAGAATGATGCTCCTACCAACTGAACCACTGGCCAGGGCAGGATGCATTTTCAGTTATGAATCTAGAAGGTCATGGTTTTATTTTACCTAGTAAGAGTGTTTTAAGCCTCTCCAACCAAAATTATACAACTCACAATAACATCCCTAACAGGTCACAAGTGGCAGAGCTGTTGAATGCTGATCTCTCAGAGGGAACACAAACTCAGAGCAGTTGCTTAGGAAGAAATAAAAACAGGACTGAGATAACAAGTCTATCTCTGATCTCTGCTGAGGGCCCAGAACCAAAGAGGAAAGTGTCAGGGAAGGCCCGCAGGTGCTGGGCAGCACCCATGCAGGGCATGCAAAAGATGACCCGGAGGGGACAAGGGCTGTTTCCAGATCCACACTGGATATTGATTATCCCCAGTTCCTGTATGAGGGGGAACTGAAGACAAAAATCAGAATGCTGGATATTATATAATTTATATATAAGTGTAAAAGATAAACACAAATAGTTATTACAGACTATGGGTTTAGTCATGAACTGGCTAAGTCCTTTAGTCAATCTCATAAATGCACATGTAAATGTTATGTTATAAAAGATTTATAGACAAAATGCTGATGTCCAAAGGAACCTAAACCAAGTAAGTGATCCTTTTTCAGACATCCAAGTTCAAGTGGCCTTTTTCACTTTTAAATTTTCAACATAGTATGTGTTGTTCTCTGAGTATTATTGAAAAAGATAGTTTTGACTTTTTTGCATTGTCTTAAACTTAACTACTGACAAAGGACTAGTGAAATCTTTTCAATGTTAAATGCTTATGAAAAAAGAATAAATGAAATAATACAATGATAATACAAATGTCGAAAGTGTGTATTGCCAGAAAATTAGTGTGACTAAATTTATGCCATAAAACTTAAACCAGAATAAAAGCTTTCTAATAATTAGAATCTTTCATATTTTATGGGCATTATTTTCTTATTAGCCTAGAAGTTGCCCATATTATGTACATTAAAAAAAAAACCTGTAACTAGTGGTTTCTTAGGTAAATTATGTTTTGATTGTGTGGTGAAATGCATTGTTGGCTTTCCCTTGCCAGTTGTTATTGAATGTCAAATAATGTAATGCCTGAAAACTTAGGGCATAAAAAGGAAAAAAGCAATTTGAGTAGAACAATAACAAAATCATTTTATCATCTGTATTGCCTTCCACTTTCCTCTCATGGTGGCCCCATTTTTTTTATTCTTGTTTTCACAACTTTCACAAATTCCTTTCTACCTTCTTTTTGTCATTAACTACCTCTGGCCAGAATATTTGAATTGGTGTTTAAAAATAGGTTCTCAGGAATGGGGATGAATAGGGCAGGAGACTAGCATGTACTGGGTACAGGACACTTTATGTAGATTATTTCATTTACCCCATGACAAGAATTCTGTGAAGTTGGACTTCTTATCTCTATTAGATGAAAAAAATCAAGAATAAAAAATGTTGTGAATTGTCTAAGTCTAACGCACCAAAGAAGGGAGCGAAGATTCTATCTAGAATGATCTGAATACAGACAGCATCCCAAAGTCTGTGACTTTTCCAGCACCCTTAGAGTTGAATAAATCTTAGAGCATTTTTCCTTTTGGTCCTTGACTTCTTCACAGCCTTGAAGGGGTCCATGTCTAAGTCCAACATCAGCGAACCAAAGCAGACCACGCAAACTATGTGTGTGGTTGGGACAGGTTAGAACACTATGTTGAAGGCAATATTAAATGCTGATTTCACAAAAAGGGCTATTTATTGAATTGCTACATATAGTCACACCTTGGATTTTCTTTGGTGGTCTTCCTCCTAAGTAGTGACAAAGTAGGACCTAGTTTATTTTATGAGAACTGAGAAAGTCACAGCACAGGGTGGTCTTAAATTTCAGAAAAGTTTAGCTTTTGTTAACACAGAATTTTCCAATCCTTAAAGTCACACTTCTTTGCGTAAACAAAAGTTTTAAGAGTCATATGTTTTCAATGGGCAATGAACTCAGTAAGCACTCATAGACATTTGCCTCTAAGTCATGGTAACTGAATAGGTTAGACCTGTGATGAAACTCATCATGTTTGAAAATCAGTTACTCTCTGCCAACTTTTCCTAAGATGTAACATTTATGGATTTTTAAAGTTACCAATAACTCTATTACCAAGTTCTACACATTTGCTGCTTTCTGATTTTCACTTCAAACACATAAGAACTGACTTTCTACATTCCAATGTGTATTTCTGTAGGTATAACTGTCTGAAAGGAATTAAATTCAACTTATATATTTTTTCTTCTTTCTGGCTTAAATGATTCCCAAGGCTTTGCAAAATATAAACTCAGATTATACTTTTAGTAAAAATAAAATGTTTGGCAGGAGTGGGGGGGATGGTGGGGGTAAATGCAGACAACTGTAATTGAAGGGATAAAAATAAATAAATAAATGGTATTTAAATGTGAAGTTGCAGAGTCAGAGGTCAGAAAACAATTCCAGTACACATTGATAAAATTTGATATATTTGGGTTTGTGTGAGTAAATATAATCATTAACTTAAATGCTTTATAATCATCATGACTAGTATGCTAGGTTCTTTCCTTATGTTTCCCATTAAATATTATAATAAGTAGAAAATAAAATAGATGACTTCTTTTTTTACAAGAAAAATTATGCAGATTTCTACTGGAATGGATTTATGGTTATTGCATTTGACATTTCTTTTCAAGTAAGTTAATAATTATAAATAAAATAATCGAACATTTGTTTGTAAATTATATTTTTGTGTGTATTGCCTAGTAATTTTTTAATTATTATTTAACAAAATACTTCTAGTTAATCATTTCTTACAAGATTACTTTCAATAAAATTTTACTTTTAGGGTAAGTAGCTCTTTCAGAGCCCAGTTTGGGGAGAGAAATGATGCAGTAATTTGAATAAAAAGTTTAATGTAACATGTTATTCACTATATCAGGAATTGGTGTAGTGCTGGATTGGCTAGTAGTGAAGTGAAGAAAACTCTAAAGAGATATAGAAGCAGTCCCTATTCCTAAGTCTGAGACAGACACTCCATGAAGAATCCCCATTCTCTGAAGGCTGAGGTCCAGGTATTGTTGGAGATAGCACAGACATGGCTCACTGGATGGCAAGAAGTCACTGTGATGTCATACTGGTGGAATGTGCTAGAAATCTGCCCTCTACCATGCTGGGGAAAGCTTTCCACATCAGAAATACTCTGAAGAGCCACTTGAGCTGGGAGCTCCTGGGCATTCAGTGCTGTAGGAGCCCGAGTTCTGGAAGATGTGCCCGTGCTGTAGGAATGTGTCTAGTGAGAATATCGAAACCAGGAAACAAAACTCTTTTCCTCCCGCCATGTTTGTTCAGGGCCCTCTTCTGAGAGCACTTCAGTGCCAGCTGGCAAGGAAACAATATGTAAAGGGTTCAGTTCATTTCCACAGAGCAGGCAAGAAGGATAAATTTGGAGCAGATAGGTAATAAATCAATAACTGGCACAGTATCAGATTGAAAAAAATTTAATATATTATAATTTATTATATATTTTATTATAATTTAATCTTAATTATAATACATTATGTTTTAGTATTCATTGTGGTCATTTCATGTTTTGTTGGTTTTGTTTTTGTTTGTTTTAACCAGCCATACATAATCAAGTAATTTGAAATTATTTCCCAAAAGAAAACTTCCCACCATTGCATTAATTTTTCCATTAATCATTAAGAGATAACTTCCTTTAACATTGTGGTATACATTCTTTTATATATTTTTATATGATTAGTATCCTTATTTTCTACATAATGGAGTCCAAGTAATCGAAACACCTTCTTTGGCTAACATTATTGTGGATATTTTTCATGTTACGCAACCTACTTGTTTCGTGGATATATGGTCCCCTAAGTCACCAGTGTCCATGATACTTTTGTTTCCTTTTTTTGCTATTAAACAATGTGATGACCTTTTAAAAAATTAAAATAATTAAAACAATAATTTTATAACAAATTTATTTTCCAGATAAAATCTTTTTGGGAGTATGAGGTGTTGGAAACTCAGGAGGCCATGGTCTGTCTGTTCTTTAGTTTGTTAATGAGTTTTGGGCTGACAAAAATGATGGATGTACGTGGGAGCTGATTGTGGCTCCAACTGAATTACATTCTTGGATTTCTTGATTTCCATTCTTCCTAATCAGAATTCAGAATAAATCTGCTATAAGCAAAGGCAACTTTTAGTTAAGGGTGGGATGTAGACATAGCACTACCTGCTGTTATGCATGTAACAATATTCACCAAATGATTGTAACCATTATGTAGAAAATTTTCAAAAGTATGATTTATAGAAAAGCTCCTCCCCTTTTAAAATAAAATAACTTACATAATTTCTATGTCTTAGTATTTTTGCACCTATTATGAATATATTTGTTCAAATAGTGAATATAAGAAATGCTAAAATTGAATGACAGTATTTGGCCAAGCTCTCAGGAGCACCCAGAAAACTCGAAAACCAAAACAAAACAGTTTACCTTAATGCCAGTTTAATACAATGTCTAAAAGAAATACAAATATATATAAAACTTGAAACCTTTTAAGTATTTATTGCAGATCTCCTGATGAAATGGCGAAGAGGAAATGACATTGTGTCACACACAGCAGAACTTTCTAAAATTTTTCTAATTATTTTATCCTAATCACTTTCTCATTTCTCATAGGAGCTGATCACTTTCTTTCTTCATGTATCTATTTTAGTTTAATAGCTAAAATGCCACTTAGAACCTACCTCCATTCTGCAGACTCAACCTAAATATCTTGATCTTGCCACCTCTTTGGGAAGAAGGCCAACCCAGAGAAGGGTCAGAGGAAAAGGGGTTGAGAGAGCTCCATCTATTCACAGAGCAGAGAGGCAGGGGCACCTGCCCCTGTGCCTGTTTATGAAGCTGTGCAGGAGAAGAGGGTACATTCAATGGGAACACATCGAAGGGAGCTCTACATTTTATCCCCTTTAAAATTCTACCCAGTACGACTATGACCAATGTAAAGTCTGGGAATTTGACCAATTATACCAATCCTACTACTTTTTGAGAAAGAAGTTAAGACAAAAGATGGGTCAGTTTGGCAAGAGAAAGAAATTTTGATTTACCCCTCAAGTCCAACAGTTATGAAAACATAGTGTCAACAAAAATGGAACCCTCAGGCTGTGGAAATAATTGTTCTCCCCTTATACATTTTAACTTAAGACTTTTGTGGATCTTGGTATAAGTAGAAACTTTAGATTCTGAGGATGGTTTCTACTTACAAATTAAAAATATGATTACAAAACTTATGTGAGAGACAGCATACATAGATTCTATTTTCATTACAAATGGATAGCAGTAAAGGGTAATTGTTATTTTTTCTAGTATGTGTAAGTTTTAGCTATATCCTTGGAAATTTGTGATTCCCCAAATTTTCAAATAACCTTATGACACATACTTTACTCTCTCCCCCCCAATGTGTTAATGTATAACTGAAAAGTGTGACCCACTCAGACTATTTGTGATTCTATGAATATTGGACTTAAGCCATTTACAAAGCTGTTACATAAATTCTACCACCAAGATAAATTCTGCATTACACAACAGGCATTATTATTTTTGTAATATTAACTTTAAACTTATCTGATGATGGTGGTTTTGAGTGAGAATTTCTCTTTTACAATGCATGTACAGAGTGGGTGGGAGCAATGGTGAAATCTGTCATATAGCAGGTAAGGGTGGGGTCACTATTGCTTAACAATAGCCTTTTGTCCCTGACCCTCTGCTGAGGCAGCCACATTGACCTTCATGGACAAAAGAAGTATATGGCAGGAACTAGGAGGGAAAGCACTTGTATAGAAGCATACCAGAAAGCATGTAACTTGTGAAATGATAGGTTATTAAGGAATATTATTAATAGTTATTTTGCCATATGCAATTTTTTTACATTTCCTGGAAAGTGGCTAACATATTTATTTATTAATTAAGACTAATAAATTTATGTTAGTAACTTTGCATTTGTATATTTGAAGGCCTCAGTATATTTTCAAATATCAAATATAGCTTGCTCTAGTTCTTTAATATGGTAATTATTGCCACTTTGAAACCAATTTCCTGATTTTCTACACTTTTAACCAGCTCTTCTTTATGACCTATAATGGAGTCTACAAAATCTTCCCTACTCACTTTCTAGGCAACTCTCAGAATGGGCATCACGCCATCATCTGTGGATGGAAACCTGTCTCCAGCCACATGACTTTCTAAAAAATTTGCTTTTCCATTTCACTTCACCCACTGATAACTTAATGTTCATCAATCACTTAGTAATGTGGCAATAAAGGAATGTTTTCATCCTTCCAAACACTGGCATCAATGCTTAGGGTTTTTTTCATAGTGTTTGTGTCATCATGCCTTGATCTGGAAGGCTGAGAGTGGAAGTCCTGATACTAGGGGAAGGAATCGCCATATTAACTTATACTCAGCCATGAAAATAGAATAGCTTGTGTGTGTACATTTGGTGTATTATTAGCATAATTTCACACTTATGGGAAGTAATATATTTTTATAATTTTGGCTGAAGCAGTCTCAAAAGAGATCTACCATGATTCACACTTTTATATACATTTGCCAAGGAAGTCTGGCCTCTTGGTGCCCTGCATTTTGCAGAATGGTGTTGGCCTGGCTTAAGTGCCCTGTCAATGGCACTGCCCTAAAGTCAAGGTCAGTCTGACTTTGGCATCCTCAAAACTTCTGTTCTCTCTCCCTGGGTATTTTCACCAAGACATTTTCTTCCAACAAGTTTCATTTTGGACAGAATGTAATTTTAACGTTCATTATGTGTTTCTTTGGCTTGGGAGGGTAACATATATATGAGGTTATGGTCTAAAGATGAGGTCTTTCCAGATTACTTCACAATATATAGAATTATATAGTTGTTTAATTTAAAAAAAAATCTTGCCACATGACAAAAATTATTCCTGTACCTGAACCAGTAATATGTAGCTTTAAAGATGTGTTTTCACAGGCTCCTGATTTTTTCCCACTTAAAATTTATGTTGAGAGCCACGTATTTTCAGAATATTTCTTACACTCTTACATCTTTGCAATATTTACTATTTCTTTTCACTCATGGTTTTGCACAGGCTAAAGCACCTATCAAAGCAATTTCACAAATTACTCTTTCTTATTTCCAAAAGAAACATTCACACCATAAAGCCATCAGTTGATGTGATGAACAAGATTCCCCTAGCTACTGTCATTGTTAAGAGTAATTGAAACAAAATCAATGCCATGGTCTCTGTTATGAACTGAATGTTTCTGTCCCTTCAAATGCATATGTTGAAATCTTATCCCCAATAAAATGGTATGGAGATGGGGCCTTTAGGAGGTAATTAGGTCGTATGGGTGAAGCCTATTAATGGGATTAGTACTCTTCTAAGCAGATGCCAGAAAGGTGGCTGACTCTCTTCCTACCGTGTGAGAAATTGGCAATCTGTAACCCAGAAGAGGGCCCTCACCAAAACACAACCATTCTAGCAACGTGATCTTGGACTTCTGATCTCCAGAACTATGAAAAATAAATTTCTGTTCTTTATAAGACACCCAGTTGTAGGTTTATACTGCAGCTCAAGCCAAGACAGTCTGTAAGTATGAATTTGTATATTTTTTTGTGCTATGGAGAACGAATGCAGATTCTGGGAATATTTTTATATTGTCAATATATTATAGCAGTTTTAAAGCTAAAATTGAAGTTCTATTCTATGTCTTTGATAAAATATAGTTTGACATAGAGTTAAAGCAGAGAGAAAAAATATACTACTGACAAAATTGAATAGTGATGATGTGATCCCAGGTAATTTATACTTTTTCACATCTCATCTTACCCATTAATAATGGTTAAATAAAAAAAGTATCAGGACTGTTCTTTTGTCAAGTTGCTCATTTAAACATTTATTCAATATTTATACATGCTTTTCTGGCCCAGGCACTGGGCTAGGTGGTGGAGATATAAAGGTGAGTTAAGTTGTTTGCTTTTGCTTCCAAAAAAATCACTCTATATGGATAAAAACTAGTCATACAGATGAGATATGTTCAAAGTATTGTGGGTGAAAACAAAGAAGAAAGAAAGAAACCACCTAAGACAGTCAGGGAAATCTTCAGAGGAGAAGTGAGATCTGCCCTGAATCTTAAAGGGCAGGGGGAAGGAACAGAATCCTAGACAAAGGGCATAGTGGGGAAATAGTGAATATTTTCAAGCAACAATGAGAAACTTAGCAGAACCTGAGGAAAGAAAAATGAGGGGAGGACAGTGTGGTGAGGGAAGAAGATGGAAAAAGTACACGGTGAAAGATTTTGTTTGCCAGATTAGAATGTTTGAACTTTATCCTTCAGATAATGGGGAACCATGAAAGGTATTAAAGGTCTAATGGTAAATAAAAAAACACCCTCAGTGTATTTTATATCCTTCCCTAGTTTTATTTAAATGGCCTGCTATGGGAGTCCTCAGAGCATCATAATTTTTATACTGTGTAGAGTCTCATTGACCCTCTTTTTGCCTCTGCGTTACTTCCATTATAGACTGTCTTTAAGTTCATGCCAATTGTGCCAAAGTGAAAAGATACAGGGTAAATGTAACCCCTGAGGAGAACTCAGTCATGCAATAAATATAACATATATTCCTGAATCATTTGGTCTGAGTTCATGTTTTTACATTAACTGTATAATTGCCACTTCAGCTGTTCTAAACAGCTGAAGACAGCTGATGTAACACATGAAACATGGGAATAGCTAGGAGGGATTAAAAAATTAAAGTTAATAAATGTGTCCAATTGTGTTGGCAAACCAAGTTTCTGCGGGCATAATGAGTTCTGAAATTAATTGTAAAACCAACTTAGGAAATAGTTGTATAACACTGTTGGGGATGGGTAACAGTCTTTGGGTAAGGCATCAAGTATCATTTCACTGGTATCTAAGACTTTGAAATAATCTTAATATTCTTGTATAATGTAAAATACTTGGGTTAAATGATACTTTGAAATGTACCTATTCTAGGACTTGAGAATTAATTTGGTGCTCTAGTTTGAGATAAAATACTTCATGTTTTCTGTTTTGCTTTATGGTCCTTTTTATGAACTGCTTTATAATATGTATAATTATAGCTATTTGCTGTTGATTAAAATGTGAATTTAATTAAGATGAAAACATATTCTTAAAGTAAATGGAGGGTAAAATATCTTCACAGTGGTGGCTGAGCATGGGAATAGAAGAACATAATTAACACATAAATGTACATATTAATACACACTGAAGATTTAATGTAAAACATATAATATTATATGATTCAGAATTTCTCAAGCAGTGAAACAGTAATGCTCTGAGGTGTTAAAAGTTGTTTAATGAAAAGAGTCATATCAAGTAAGTTTGCTAATGCTGAATTATTATTTTATTCCTTTTATTAAAAAACTCATTAGCATTTTAAAGTCTTCTACTGTAAAGAAACCCATTTAACTTTGTTTAACTCAATGCTTCCGCAAATTATTTGTGTTTGGAAGCTCTCCTCTCTCCAGAACATTTATTAATAGATTGCGGTACTCCACTATTTTAAGGAACATTTTCTAGGAATAGTTGACATAGAATATAAGTAAATATAATTTATTATACACAGAGGTACACATAATAAATACAATACATTGTCCCTGATTAAATGAGCAGATGGTCTTGCCATAAGCTGTATACTCGTAAGTTTTACAACTGAATACAGTGCCTAGAACACAGTAGATACTCAATAAATACTGAAGTGAACTGATTTTACCTTGTAGATGCCTCACTGTCCCCATCCCATCCCCCATCTCCAAAAGCCAGTTTCCTATAGCACTCGCTGAAGCTAATTTTGCCTGCAGTCAGATACCTAAGTTTTTATGATCCCTTGTAATTAAAACTTTTTGCTCAGGATAGTCTAACTTTCTGTATTACAGAAAAACAAAAACCCAACTTCTTTTGTGGTTGTAAAACACCCCTCAGCCCTGAAACCCTAGCCTGCTGAAATAGATCATGTAGTCATGAACCATCAGAGGGCTGTTTTCTTAATGTGACATTCCCTTTGCCCGTGTTGAAGAAGGCATTGGTCTTCAGGGCTCATTGCTCTTCCTGGGCGTCATGGTTTTTCAGCATTCTGTGCCCTGATTATATTTCTTTTCTTAGGGCTTGATCATTCCAAGCTCAGAGTTGGGCTTCTCATCTCCATGGTAACTCAGGTGCTGAAGTCCAATCTACAACTTGAGAAATATAAAGCAATCTAATGTCTTTTTCTATATTGACCTATAACCCAAGGTTTTTCTTGAACTCCTTGAGCTAACATTTTGGTGCCTACTGATTTTTGAAACTATGGAGGTGAAATATAGACTATGTAAAGTGATCTCATGATCTCATAACAAAGCCAACAACTGCGGTCTGGGTGACAACAGGTATGCTCAAAGTATGCACAGGAGGCAGGGCAATGTCAGGGAGTGTTATGTCCTGTATAGTCACAAAATACTGTCGCATTCTTGGTCTTTCTCCTTTCACCACATGCCTGTGAAAAAATCCATTTTTCTTATGCATTTAGAATCCAAACCCCCAAAATCCCACAATTCTGCTTATGGATTAATTTAAAATTTGTGATTACATATTCCAAATAAGCTCTCAAAAAAAAGCAGTAATTTTATTATGTCTTTCTTTAGCCCAATTTGGAATTTTTTAACATAACTCTTACCAGTTTCTCTTTTCTTATTAAACTTCCTTGTTGTTTTCCCACCTTTTAAATATGTGCTGTCAGTTGATAACTTTACCTTATTAGAAAGAAAATGGAAGACCCTATAATAACACCCTCATCTTCCCACTTTCAGACTTACAGGCCATATGCATCTGCACTACCTTTGCCTTCCGCTTTCCTGGTATTGTGAACAATGATTTGTTCCTCTTGCCGTCAAAGGTCATTGCCTCCACTTTTGACTTATATGGAGATATCTCTACCATTGTGTCTCTTTCCTACTTAGCTAATATCTCCCTTTCTGATGGAGCAGGCCCGCCAGCTTAAATATCTTTCAAAATCTCCCATGTTGAAAACCAAAAGATAGAGGAGGATAAGGAGAAAAGAAAGAAAACTTGTCCTTTAAGCACTCCCTCTAGCTACCAGCCTATTTCTCTACCCATCTTTGTATCCAAATTTATTGAAAACAATTATCTACATACTATTCCTCTGCCTCCTCACTTCTCCTTTACTTTTCAGTCTCCTCCAATCTGGCTCTAGTCCCATATCTTCATTGATGCTGACTTATGTCATTAAAGTCAATAAACTCTTCTTCTGTCCTCATCTTTTTAGAACTCTCAGCAACATACCTCATGACATCTAGAGTCTTTCTCAAAGTCTTCTTTGGCCTCTGTGTCTGTTCTCCCAGTTATTTTCCAACTACACTGGACACTCCTTCTTTCATTCTTGTTTGATGCTCTGAGGAGAGTTATTCTTTAGGACTTGGCTCTCCCCTTATCTTTGACTGAAGCCTCTCCTGCTATGATCTCACCCATTTCCATGGCTTTATTTTTTTCTGTTGTGTCATGACTCCCTTGAACTTCAGAGTCATAGCCAATTACCCTCTTGAAAAATTTCATTACTGTCTCAGTTTAAAAATCATCATGAGGTAGCTTCATCTGGCATTCTACTCCACTCACTACAGGTGTGGGAAGTCTTCCCTTCCTAACCATGACTTGTATCTAGGGCTTTCTCAAGTACTGTGAGTCACTGGGATATTACAGAGTGATTTGTCTATTTGTCCATATGGGGTAAGTCAGAGAAGGGTCAAGCAAAATTTGAAGCATCAACTTGGAGTTGGTGTTGTCACTCCTGCTGAGCAGTGGCTGGGAGAAATGCCAGAGGCTACTGAAGAGATGCCTTTATTAGACATTGATGAAAAGAACAGCTTGTACAACCTCAGGGCACAAGGCATGGACAGTGATCGCATAAAAGTAGGCCAGGGCACACATCAGATGATGACTTCCACATGGTTTCCAGGTACCTTAGCAATGCTCCTCACTGTGGCCCTTTGCTGAGCTAGCTCTCATTGCTGTCCATGTGGACCATTAGGTCTAGCCCTCTTGACCCATACTGCCAACATCTCTACTCTCATCACATTCATCTCTTTGTTCTTTATCTATCTCAGGAAATCTCTTCTGGCTGCTGGAAAAGGGTGGGTGAGGGCATTGTGGGGCAAAGATGTTATCTGCCTAATTATGTTGCTCCCAAACATTTTACCCATATTAGAAATCTTCTCTATGTTCTCAAGGGATCCAAAGCTAGGAAGTCTCCCTCTTTTCTCTGGATGCTGTAGTCAGATCCTTACCTTAACTCAGTTGAGTACAGAATAGCTTGGCTGTTTGAATAGGGGTTGAGGAGAGGAGAAAAGTCAACAACAGGTAATGTACCAACATTAGTCTGTATTAGTCAGCTCAGGATACCATAACAAAATACCATAGATTGGGTGGCTTAAACAACAGAAATTTATTTTCTCACATTTTTGGAAACTGCAAAGTTGAAGATCAAAGCCTGGCAAGGTTCAGTTTTTGGTGAGAACTCTTATTGGCTTGCAGATCATCACTTTCTTGTTGTGTCTTCACATGGTGGATGGAGGGAGGGGGAAAAAAGAGGGAAGGGAGGAAAGGATGAAGAGAAGGGAGAAGAGGAAGAGGAAGACAAGGAGAGAGATATATATCCAGTATCTCTTCCTTTTTTAATAACGACACCAGTTCTATTAGATAAGGGATCCACCTTTATGATCTCATTTAACATTAATCATCTTAAAGGCCCTATTCTCAATACTGTCACATTGGGGGTTAGGCCTTCAACATATGAATTTGAGGGGTGCCAGTTCAGTCCATAGCCATGTCTAATAGGAATTTCAAGTTCAAGGAAGGAGGAGTCTTGATCAAATAAGTCAACACATCTTTTTAAACTGGAGCTCATATCCATAACAATAAATAGTATGGGATATGAGGTATATATTTTATTGACTGTTGAATAGAGCTTTATGTTTTCTAATAAGTTAAGAAGTAAATTATATGTTTGTGTGTGTTTCATCTCCAAAATGCCCATTAATTTTTTTTGACTTTTGAATAGCTTATTATTAATTTCTTTCTTTGTTGATGGATGGTCCTGAATAGGTAACGATTGACTACACCCTGCAGCAACATTATATTGTCCCTGATCTTCTTTCTATACAAATAGATGTCTATGTGACTATTTTAATTTAAACTATAAACATTTCAAAATACATTACCACTTCTGTACTGTCCATCACTCATGTCCTAATCACTCCAGCTACAGCATATTTTACTTTGTTTTAGTTTTTATTAGATCTTTGACATCCATGTCCATGATTCAGTTTATTTTTACTTTACAATTTAGCCCATCATAGAAGCAATTGAAAAACTTACCTAATTAAAATTCACAGATCATAAAGTTTAATTCAATGGTAAGGCTAATTTTCCTCTAAGCCATTGAATGTCAGTGATTCCTTTTTCAGTAGGATTGAAGACAAAAGCCAAAAAGAACTTTTCATCTCTTTTGTTGTTAACATAAAATATTCCCAATCAACATACTAAATTGGAAGTCCTAGAAAAAGTCCCCAGTATGGATCAAAACTGTACTATAGCAGATGGCAAAGATTCTGTTTTCAGTAAGTATGAAATGATTGAAAAAGAAAATGTTAGGTGTGATCTCCTGAGAACTAAGTGAATGGGGCCCAGTCACCTTGGAAACAGTTCACAGTCTAGAGTTTCATGGGCTGACATTGTTCTGGGGGTCTGAAGCATTAAATCCACTTTTGCTTTGGGAAAATGGAATGGAAGCAGATTATACACCTATTCTTTTAATTGCTCTCCAAAGAAAACTTGGATATGTTAAAATGAGTAATTTTTTGAAAATATGGGGCTACAGAAATTTTTTTTGCTGTGAGTGAAATTAATTTGCAAGTGATTGTCAATCCACTGCCCTCTGTAGGCACAGCCTGCTGCTACCATTGTGGGAAGCCAGGGAATCTTCAAGTGCCCTCCCCCCACCACAGTGCCCATTTTTTGTTCATTAGTTGAAATTTTACAGTATGTAAGTTTATTTTGGTTTGTTTGTATATCTGCATAATTAAATTTGTTCCTTTGCAAATTGGTAATAATAATGCCACATACTTTATGGGGCATTTTAAAAATAAAATGAGATTGATCCACTTACAGAAATTAGAAAGCGCCATGCACAGATTAAATACTCAATAATTATTGGTCACTATTATTCATTATTCACTTATGCAACACAAATTTATTAACCACAGGTCATGTTCCTGGTGCTGTGCGGACACTGGCACTCATTTTCATTCATTCAACTCACATTTAGAGAGCACATATAATAAAAGGGATATTGTTCTAGATGCTGCTGACACAGCAGTGAGTAAAACAAAGTTTAGGCTCTCATGGATCTTATAAAGGGAATTAGAAAAAATTAAAAATTAAAAAACTATAATATCGGGAAATAAGGCCTTGTAAGATAAATTGTATAGGATATGATGGTAAGCAAGATAGACATAAATCTTACATGCACTAGTTAAACTCTAAACAAAGTAAAAATAAGAAGGAGAGTTTCTTTTTCTTTTTTTTATTGTTGTCAAGTACAGTCGTCTCCATTTTTCATCCCACCATTGTCCCCCACCCCAGCCATCCCCACCTCTCACCCTCAATCCTACCCCCCTTTGACTTTGGCCATGTGTCCTTTATACATGTTCCTTGATGACCCTTCTTCCCCTTTGCCCCCCATTATCCCCTCCCCCCTCCCCTCTGCTGTCAGTTTGTTCTTTATTTTAATTTTGCTCACTTGTTTGTTTTGTTGATTAGGTTCCACTTACAGGTGAGATCATATGGTATTTGTCTTTCACCACCTGACTTATTTCACTTAGCATAATGCTCTCCAGTTCCATCCATGCTGTTGTGGAGGGTAGGAGCTCCTTCTTTCTTTCTGCTGCATAGTATTCCATTGTAAACAGCAGCATTTAGAATTAAGGAATGAAACTCTGCGTAAAGATAAGATCCAGGGAGTGGCTATCAGTGTGGGTAGTTGAATGATATAGGGGAGGGTTTACTGGGGTTGTACAGACCATGAATCTGTGAACTTGGAAGTTGGATGGCTCATCCATGTAAATCCTGATTTGGCATTGAGACATAACCTGGGAAAAGCCCTAGGCTAGATCCTCCTTAGGTTAGATATAAAATACAAATGAGATATTGATTCAGTTTAGAAGCTCATTATAATGGAAAGATGTCTGGTTTATAACTAAAGTAGTCATATCCTGGAATTTTAAGAGTTTTTAAAATCTTTTTCAAGTAAAAGGACTTGGTTAAAATAGGCATCTTGACTATTGACAAGAGCATATGATGAGCATATGAACACTGTATATTTGGGAAATTAATAGATTGGTTTTCTGAAGAAAAAATGCATTTGGTTCAAGTTTATACAATAAAGAACTCCCAGTTCTGATCAGTCCCCAGAGTATTCTTAGATAGGCAGGTCATCTGAAAGGGTTATGTAAGAAGTTTTAGACCATGTATGCTGGCTTGCCAGCAGTGTCCTCAAGTAACTGTGTAGAACCATATAAGGAGGCTCTTTTCTCTCAGTTCCACACTTGAGTATGTTCTTCATATCCCCAGTGAACAAAAATAAATTACTTAAGCAACAATTGAAGTTCTTTCTTCTGTTCTTGGGCCATATGTGGTGCCAAGACTCCAGCTCCTCATTTGCAGCATCTTAGAGTGGATGGATTTTGGCTTTTAAAAGGGAGATTAGAAGTCTTGCTTTGTCAACATACAGCTGCTTCATCTATGTCAAAAGATACTAAGAAAAAGAAGAAATGATGTATCATAGTGTTTTATTCATAGATGGAAGAATCTGATTAAAAATGGTACAAAAGTATAAATAAAAAGTACAAATATAATAAAGCTGTGTTTCCCTGGGCTTTATAGATGTTAACAATGTACTTTTATGTGTCTTGTGCCTTAGAACATTTTAAACAGTATTATGGTGCCAGTTATATAACAATGACATTTTTTTTTAAACTAATCATGCAGTATTTTTGAGAACAAGCAAATTTTTAAATGCAAACATGATAGATTCTTTAAAAGACAAAAAATGTTGTTACAGTTTTTCAAGCTAGAAACTAAAACATTATTACAGAAGCCTCTTGCAAGATAAGTTTTCCATTGCATTGCCTGGGGAAGAACATACTGTATACCCGTAGAGTTGACACTGCTAAATGACTGCTTGATGACAAAACTGGTAACAGGTGTCATGGAACTGCCACTTTCCAAAGCTCCAGTAATTCACCAAATTAAAAATTTAGCTGCAAAGAGGAAGATGAAGTCAGTATCACCTCTGTAAAATTGTACCTTCTCCTTAAAAATGGAAAATATCTACAGATGTGTCTGAGCTTGCCATTTACTTATATTCCAGTATCAGCTGTCAAATATCAGAACAAACAAATGGTCAAAGATCATTTTTTATGTTAATGCTTAACATCATTTGTTGGCAACACACAAATGATGCTGAAGTGTTCAAAGGATTGAATATCTTCTTCTGAATCACATGGTTTCTTCTGAAAAAAAAAAATGTGTTAACGTGTTCTGATGGTGCAAAAGGAATTGGTGAGTAAACTGGTGAATAAAACTGTTGGCACAGATCAAAGCCATGACCCCAAATCATATTAATAGTCATTTATTTCTTCACCACTACAGAGTGGCAGGAAAAAAATCCAGTTTTATTGAAGAATGGTCTTGATAAACCACTAAAAATATTTTATTAGGACTTAACCCTTGAACATGTCTTTTTAATATTCTGTGTCATAAAATGGCAAATATGTATAAATCACTTTTACTGCAAACTGATGTGTTCCAGGAGGAATAGCGTGTGTGCCATTCTTTCAGCTGTGAACTAAAATGGCCACTTTCTTGTGGAACATCACTTTTGCTTGAAAGAATAACTTGTAGACAAAGTTGTGGTTATTAAACTTGGGTGTATTTTGTCAAATAAATCACATAATTTTTTAAAACCAAGTATGAATTTTTGAAGATTATGTAATAAAATAAGTCAACATTCAGAAGACCTGCACAACTCTGTGAACCCATATTCTCTAAGTAACCAACAAAGATGTTACACAATGGCACATGCATAAATGATTCACTTATCCATTTTCCCAACTCAAGCAGGCAGTACAAGAGGGAACAATGGATTTTGATGTTACAGAGTATGAAAAGTTTGTTGACATTGCATGTAACCTTTAAAAATCTGTCACTTGCTGAGCTTTAGTGTACGATCAAAAAGGAATTTCCAGAATTTTCTGAAAATATTATTAAAATACTCCTTTTTTTCTCATTATGTGTATGTGTAGGGCTGGATTTTCTTTACATACTAAAGAAATAACCTATGGCAGTAAACTGAATACAGCAAAACTATGAAAATTTAGCTGTCTCCACTAAGCCAGAACTAAATGAGATTTGCAAAAATGTAAAACTCTATTTTATCCATTACATTTTGTTTGGAAGAAAATATAGTTATGCTTCATAAAACTGTTATTTATGCTAACAGGTAATACATTTATTTTCATTTTAAATGAATTAACAAATAAATATTATTTTAAAGGAAGAAATGGGTGTTTTCTTACTTGGGAATCAGCATTCAGTATTGGCATGCCAAGTCCCATAATTTTAAACATCTACCCTTGTGATTAAAACTATTTAGGCCACAGGGAAATACTTCTCCATATCTCTTGAATTACCTTTTGAGCCAAAGGACAACTCTTCTGAATATCTTGAAAATTTGTCATTTATGCAACTGCCAATAGAGGTGGCAGATATAGCTTGGGAGTAGAGGGAGGATTTGTACAGCAAGAGTGCTTAGGGATAAGAAAAGTCAACTCAATTATTAAAAAGCTTGTCAAATCCTCCCTCTTAGTACTGGTACATTAGAGTCGTGCATAGTGAAGTATGCTATCCTCTGATACATGCCCATTTTCTCCTTCTCTTCTGTTTGGTACCAGGATATTACTTCATCTGCCTTCTGTTGGTCAAAGCAGAACATGCCCAACCCAGATTCGAATAAGAAATAAATCCCACCTCTCCATAGGTGAGTGACGTGCACAAACAAGGACAGAAAGGACTGATGACAGCCACATTTGGAGACCAGAAACTACAGAGTGAAATTATTCTCAAGAATCCTTTGTTTTCATAAAGTCAGGACTTCAGAACTTGTTCAGTTTTGTTATATCAGAAAGATTATGTAGACTCTGATTTAAACAGAAAATTCTATAACAACCAGAATAGACAAATTCAGGAAACACAATGCCTTGAGAAGCCTTTTTGTTTGCTTGTTTTTGTAACCTGGATTGGGGTCTGGTATACTCTCTCACCAGACTCTTTAGTACTATTGGTGACTAATTTCCAATAAGTCAAAATGTTCATTTTTGCCTCTTCCAATTTGAATCTTTCTATGTGTGTCTTTGAAGTGCTACGGATTGGTAAACATAGTTTTTTAAAAAGAGAAAATGGCTTCAAGACTGTGGCAGATATATGTTAAATATACTTATTAATCACATTAAAATAACCAGTAACAATATTACATTTAAATAAAATTCACTTTTCACTAAAAGTATGTGCAGGTATTATTTATACAACAACACCTATTTAATGAAGGGAATAACCTCACCAAATATTTTGCTAGGACAGTAGGTTTTCATTTCATTTAAAAACACTTGCTTCTTTACTGAAAGTTCAATTTCATATATCTAATACTTGACAAACAATTAGGCAGGAGTATATGTTATCCAACTATGGAGGTTGACCAGAATCAAAATCCAGATGGAAACAAATGGCCTACGCAGGTCCCTTTATGGACCAGGCTTATCATACAAACAAAACCAGAGCCAGTGCTTCTTTGCAGGCACTGGCCCTTCCTTGTTTTCCTCATGTCTGGATTCTATCTATATGTATTAGTCAGGGTTCACCAGAGAAACAGAACCATTAGTGTTTGTTTATTCTGAGTAATTGACTCATCGATTATGGAACCTGAGAAGTCTCACAACCTTTTATTTGCAAGCCAAAGACCCAGGAAAGCCAGTGGTGTAATGCAGTCCTAGTCCGAAAGACTGAGGACCAAAGGAGCCCATGGTTTGAATCCCACTACCAAGACCAGAGATGATGAGATTTTTCCAACTCAAGCAGGCAGGCAGGAGGTTTGTGCCCACTTATATCAGGGAAGGCAATCTACTTTACTGAGTTCACAGATTCAAATGCTAATCTCATCTGTAAACGTGTTCACATACCTACCCAGGATTAATGTTTAATCAGAGTGTACCGTGTGGCCAGTAAATTGACACATAAAATTAACCATCACACTGCATACCCCCACCTGCTGCTGTCTGAGCTCAACTTCTCTAATTTTCTTCCCCTGACTTTTGACACTTGCTTGTGATGGGTTTTGAACGTAATTTTCCCACCTGTGAATTGTATCCTTATACATAGAGTGTATAGAGCATTTGGTCATTGCCTTATAGCTTTACACAACAGAATTTAGCTAATAGGCACTCAGTTTTCCTCCATTTTCTTCTTCCTCCTTTCTTTCTTCCCTCCTCTCCCTTTCTTCCATATCTCTTTTCTCCCTTCTTCCTTTCTTGCTTCCTTTCTCCTGTCTTTTATTCTATCCCTCTCCTTTTCTACCTACCTTCCTTGCCTCCCAAATAATTATTCATGCACTTAAGTGTTTAGATCACTAATTGGTACTCAGGGCCCAATGAAGAACAAGATAGGCAAGATATCAGCCTTTAGGAAACCTACATTCAAACATTAAGTAAATAATTTCAACATTAATGATTTGGCTCTAACAGGTGCTATAAAGAAGCAAAGGATGTGATAAAACAGTCTTAATGGGTAGGGTGTCATCTTCCTGGTATAAGTGTATTATACTTGAAATCTAAAGAATGCACAGAAGTTAGCCAGGTGAACTCTGATGGAAAATGTTTTTTTTTTTTTTTTTTCCAGAAAGAGAGTGACATATGTTAATGTCCTAGGCAGAAATGTGCAAGGAGCATTTGATGAACTAAAGGAAATTCTGTTGTGGCTGGGGCTTATTAGAGAAAGAAGGGAGGATGATGAGGGACGAGGCTCCAAGACTTGTAGGAGCTAAACAATGCAATGTCTTTTGAGCGATGATAAATCTGAAGGAAATTAAATGGAGAAGGATTAAGAAGTACTTTGAGTTCATGGAACTGAATGACCAAACCTAACCCTTAGTGAAGGGAGAAAGAGAAAGGAAAGGACAAAACTCATAGCTTAAATGAATCTTCGAGATAATTTATGATTTGTCCTTACTTATTTTATATTCAATGGTTCAAAATCTTTCAAACTGAACACAACTGTGGTTTTATTTGTTTTCACTCTCACCTAGAGTATGCTCTGCCTCTGTTCTTGACATATGAATCTCTGTTTTCTGAACTGAATTCAGAAGCCTCCTTTAACTGATACATTTTTGGACTTCACATAAAAGCAAAGGAGGATCAAGAGAATGCACAGTACTGTTTGTAGTTCTCTGTTTATAAGAACATATAGCAATCAATGTTTGCACCCCATAGAAATATGGTTTCAATTTTGTCCTTGAAACATGAGAAGAGATGTGTTGCCAGCACATATTTATGCCTGCCAAGCCTCTTCTTATTTCTAGAGTGCACAGACATCTTAGAAGTTTTGCTTTCAATTTTTTTCCAGTTTAGTTTCATTTTAATGTGATGAACACCTGATAAATGACAGCACTTGTTACAATGATGAAAATATTATTTGGAATGATGTGCCAACAGAGATTGGTGGGTAGACACCAGTTGCCACAAGACTAAGAATATCAACTGCTCTCTTATTTATTGGGATTTACATTTGAACACACTGGTTAACTTTCAAATTGCACTTTGCATTGATTAGAGTCAAAACAAGGGGTCATGATTTGGAGGCCAGGTGTTTAGAATTTGTTCATTTTGATCTGTGCAGCTTATCTCCCTATTAAATTATATAGCAGAAAGTGATGATTAATAATCATGACCTTGCAAGTTCATTATGAACAAGGCACATGCTCATTTGCCAAAAATTTGAAACCTTGAAGTTCACCTGTAACCAAAAATATGGCCTGTGTCTAGTACAAATATGACAAGTGTTAAATAGACTTTTTGATTTTCTCATACCAATAGTCCTTGTTGGACTTTATATTCATACTTTCCTTTTTAAAAAAATTTGCATCTGTAAAGAAACAGGGCCTAATCCAACATCATCACAAAGAAAAGGAAAATATGAAATACATTATTCTGGTGAATTTACTTTGGGATACAAAAGTTCAATCATGATGAATATGTGAAGGTCATCAGAGTTGGCCTTTAATATTTTTTGGATTTCTTCTTACCATTATTGTGTTCAATCAATTTTGAGTTGAATTGTATGGCATGCAATAGTTTTCCTCTTGCATAAATATATTTTATTATTGTTTTACTTTATTCATTACTGTATCTCTATATTTGGAAGTCCAAGAAAAAAATTCCCTTACTGCATATCCTCAAGTTCATGATATCAAATTTTCTGTTTGGAAGAGATTTGGAGAGTTTGGAATCTGAGTGGATATGAAGGCTTTGATAAGCTTATCTAAGACAGTATTTCTGACTATTTCTCTCAGTGTTATATTGGTGATATGCCTGCATAATTCAGGACTGATACTCAGTTAAGGTTAAAAAGTCTCAAATCTAGATTCTACACCCATTTATCCACTGAAGTTGCTTGTATTAAATTAATCGATAATAGCCTACTTGTAAAATCCATTGGATTTCATGATTTCTGGGGGGCCAGAGGTAATGTATTTTTCTTTTCTTTTTTAATTAACTTTATTTTTATTGTTGTTCAAGTAAAGTTGTCTCCATTTCCCCCCAAAAAAACTCCCCCCCACCCCACCCATCCCCACTCCCCACCCTTGATCCTACCCCTCTTTGGCTTTGGCCATGTGTCTTTTATAGATGTTCCTGAAATCCCTTCCTCCTTTTCCCCCATTATCCCCTCCTGCCTCCCCTCTGGGTACTGTCAGTTTGTTCTTAATTTCAATGTGTCTGGTTATATTTTGCTTACTTGTTTGTTTTGTTGATTAGGTTCCACTTATAGGTAGAATCATATGGTATTTGTCTTTCACCACCTGGCTTATTTCACTTAGCATAATGCTTTCCAGTTCCATCCATGCTGTCAGGAAGATTAGGAGCTCCTTCTTTCTTTCTGCTGTGTAGTGTTCCATTGTGTAAATGTACCATTCTTTTTTGATCCACTCAACTACTGATGGGCACTTAGGTTGCTTCCAGCACCTGACCATTGTAAATTGTGCTGCTATGAACATTGGGGTGCATAGGTTCTTTTGGATTGGTGTTTCAGGGTTCTTAGGCTATAATCCTAGCAGTGGAATTGCTGGGTCAAAAGGCAGTTCCATTTTTAGTTTTTAGAGGAAATTCCGTAGTTTTCCACAGTGACTCCACCAATCTGCATTCCTACCAACAGTGTACTAGGGTTCCCTTTTCTCCACAACCTCACCAGCACCTGTTGTTTGTTGATTTGTTTATGATGGCCATTCTCACAGGTGTGAAGTGGTATCTCATTGTGGTTTTAATTTTCATCTCTCTGATGGCTAATGATGCTGAGCATCTTTTCATATGTCTCCAGGCCCTCGTTGCTTTCTTTTCACTTAATGGATCTTGAAAAGCTGTCCTTTTCAGTGCTGTTACGGACTGAAGGTTGTCTCCCATTCAAATTTATATTTGAGTTGAACCCCTAACTCTCAAAGCAGTAGTACTTGGAGGTGGGGCCTTCAGAAGGATGGTATTAGGTTTCGATGAGGTCATGAAGTAGAGACCCACAATAAGATAGTGTCCCTATATGAAGAGACCAGAGCATGTCCCCTTTTTCTCCCATATGAGAATATAGTGATAAGGTGACTTACTGCAAACCAGGAAAAGAGCCCTCACTAAGAATCAAATCTATAGTATTTTGATCTTGGACTTCCCTCTCTACAGAACTGTGAGAAATAAATGTCTGTTGTTTTAGCCACCCAGTCTGTGGCATTGTGTTATATCAGCCCAAGCTGATGAAGATAGTGTGTAGAGATTCCTTATTATTTCTTATAGCTACATAATATTCTATTGCTTGGATACACCATCATTTAGAAAATGTGTACTCTTGGATGGAAATCTGATTGTTTCTAATCTTTTTGTTGTTACAGGCATGCTCTAGTGACAGCCAGTTACTAATCATGTCAATTCCTATAATTAGTAACTCAGTTCAAAGGGTATGTGAATTTGTAATTCTGATAGTACACATTTGTATTAACTTTCAGTGTCTCATTATTTAACCTCACGGTGAGACTCTGGTTCAGACGTGTTATGGGAAAGCTCTGCCTACTCTTGTTTAGATCCCATTCTTCATTTATTGTCCTGGCTTGAGGTCTCTTTTAGTTTCAACAACGTGTCTCAAGTTAGACAATGTCAGAATGATTACATTATTTTATTATGATTTTATAGTGACTGCAGGGAATTCATAATCCCTTGATTTGATATTACTTGTAGTTTTGTGACTAAAGCTATTGTTCCTAGATTACTATAGAAAATATGTATGCAAAATTCTAATGTATGATTTTTATTCTTTTTCATAGCATAGGCTGAAAAATATCTGCTTTAGATTCAGTATCACGGAAGCTTTCTTTCTTTCTTTCTTTCTTTCTTTCTTTCTTTCTTTCTTTCTTTCTTTCTTTCTACTTCACTCTTTCTTTACTGTTTCTGTATGTCCTTGAGGAAAGGGTTATATAGGTTCACTTGGGTTAAAGGAAGAAAGAAAAAGATAAGTTCAATATTATGTAATTAATTTCCCACATTTTGAAAAAGAAATGGACTCTATCTTCTGTCAAAAACAACCTCATTGGCTGCAGCATCAAAACGTGTTTTATTGAGCTGTTTTACATACCTGGGTGGAGGCCATACCTACTTCTGTTGTCTAATGAAAGGGAGTGATGGGAACATTCACATATCTAGGAGATGGGGGCCTCAAATATTACTTACCTATATGCAGGGATGACTCTGGATTTATTTGTTAGATAAAAATAAATGCTAGCTTCATCTTCTTTGTGCTTTCTCTAGAAAAGAACTAGAAATTGTTATGCTGTAAATAACACTTCAGATACCCAGTAAATAACAAATTTGATAATACATTATCTTACTTTCTCCTAAGTTTGTGATAATAGGTCCTTTTCTTCCCATTTCTATCTTTTCTATCTTTGGATGGACCTCTGCAGAGAGTTCAAAAAGGCAGAAGGGAAAATGTACGCCAGAGAACAGAACTCTCTGTACAGAGAAATGAAACGTGGGACAGATTTTTTGAAGAAACAGTATGCAAAGCTTTCCTGAGTGATTTTAACTTGAGCAAATGGCAATGCTGTAGAAAATTAAATACTCGACAATATTTAAAGAATGCTATAGAAATGTAAAGCATCAAAATGCCTCAGCCTCCATGATAGCTTTATATTCCTCTCAAATATTCTTGGATGTTGGCATGGGAGAGCAGGAAGACACTTAGGGCTGGAGACTCAGTAGAGCGATGGAGTCTCATCTACTGCATTTAGTTAAGATGAGTATGTTTTATTCCTTCATTATGATCATTTTAATAAAACATTCCTAATGGGAGTCACTTATATCCCTTTGTGTTAATATATTGAGTTAGTTTTTGGTTAGCCAACTTGAAAGAAATACTGGTTAAGAGCAATGACTTTGGAGCTAGAGTTTTCATTTTAATTTTTGCTTCCCCACTTAATTAATTGGTTGTCTCACATAAGCCCCAATTTCACAGGGGCACAATTTGCTTATTAATGAAACAGACATAAGAATATTTACTTTATGTGGTCATTTTAGCATTTAAATGAGATAATATATGTTAAAAACTCAACATAGTTTCCTGGTAAATAATAAATGCTTAATAAATGATATTGAAAATGCAAAAAATGAAAACTTTCCATTCCAGAACAAATAACACTAATTGAATATGTGGAGATAGACTTAGAGATGAGTCCTCTAACTAAAACAATTTAATATATGGCAAAACTTTATGTATACAGATACATGCATATGTGTGCATATGTATATGTATATTGCACACACAAACACACATGTACAGGCCAGGGCAAAAGTAGGTTTTCAGTGTATGAAAAATAAGACAATAATTAACACATAGTAACACAAGAATGAACTGTTTCACACACAACTGTAAACTTACTTTTGACCCACCCTATACAAATGTATACACATACAAAATAATGGAGAAAAAATGCTCTTTGGGAGGAAGAAATGAATATGCTTGAACCATTTGTGTGTGTTTTACAATTACTCATTCTAATATTTGTATCTGTATCTACATTAGCACATTCCAGAAGGATAAGCAATATTTGTAGTACTGCATTTTCAGAAAAACACATCTGCATGTACTTTACGAATCCATTGGGGTGCCGGGCTCCCTGTAGTATAATGCTGTGCATATAACTTAGGCTGGAAACCTTTCAGGGATAGCACTGTAACACACCCCGTTTTGTGCATTACCCAGCTGGCATCGCTCCCAGCAGGGCAGGATAGACGCATACACACGAACATGGCTGTTGCAGCAGGTTAAGATAAATCATCCAAAAATATTTTAAGACCAGGATTAGTGAGGACAGCCTCCTAATTTTCATTTCAGTGCTTTGTAACATCAGTTGATATTAGACTGTGTGTTCAGGAACATGCCACCTGCAAATTCTATTTCTTTATGAATTCCAAAAAAGTTTAACTTTGGAGTAGATGACAGAGAACTAAAAGGAAATGGAGAAAACTAGAAACTTGTAAAGAATGAGTTTTAAATGAGAAGACTGAAATTATCCAGAGAATAATTTTTATCAGCAGTAAATATACTTTTCACCCTTTTCTCTTGATTCACATAAATTTAATAAAGAGAGTAAAAAAATGTGTGCTGGCCTGCATTTTATTATGTAATAATGTTTGCATGGTACCGCTGTTCTGTTTCTCACTTCATCAGAACTGTTTTTCATTTGGTTGGACCTCCTCAGCTGTGACGGTGTCGGAAAAAAGCATCTGTAGTTGTGCAATCATCTACTGAAAGCTGTTCTGTTTCCATGTAACTATACGTCTCTTTGAGACCAAATGGGAGATGCTTAATGTTAATAAATAAGCAGTTTCTGCATAAATAAAGACCAGGCCTTGAAATCTACAGACTTGATTAATTATTTTTTTCTGTGCCAAGCCAAATGGACTCATAAAACAAGCGATAAAGCTGTGAATTGTACACTTAGTTACAAATGCATTCAGAATAAATGTGGTTTCTATTTGTAAATACAAATATTACAGTGCTATGGGACTCAACCTTAATCCATTACAGTAGAGAAAAATACAAATATATGACCCTTGTGCATAAAATACATTTGTAGTAAAGTACTGCAACAATGAATAATATGTTTGTCTTTGTTTTAGTTGCCAAAAATGTGCTCCAAAGCCCTGGGAGATGTGACCAGCTCACCTCTTTGCTGGCCATTCACTGTCCCTTACAACCTTTAATATTTGATCTGATTAAATGGGGACATTGCGTGGTGATTTTCATACCAGTTGCATATATTTGCATTTATTTAAGGACATGATCTTTTAAAAGTGGTAGTGCCACTAATTATACTTCTGTGCATGTAGAAACTGTAATAAAGAAGGAGGTATGTTAGCTGTTATTTCTATTGCTACGAGGATAACTTTTACTACTGTTGGGATATTTTACACAAATATTCTTTTGCTTCAATTTTTCTCTTTTCTTAGAGTGAGACCATAAAGTCAAAATTGACCACATAACAGATGGTTGCTCTAGATTGGATTTTGATGTCACAAATGTAACATTTTACTGTAGGATCAAATAGATGAAGAACTCAAGCTAGGAGGAAGCAAAAGCCTGTTTAAATATAAATAGCTTTGACAATTGTCTGGGATAGTTAAAAGGATTATGAGAAACATATGAAAGGTAATAGATACATGTTTGACAACAGAGTTCAAAGTTTCTTCTGTTCTGAATGTTCTACTTTACAAAGAGAAAATATAAATTAAATTTGATTTATGGCCTTTTTTCCTTTTAACAACAAAAGTTACTTTATAATGATAAGATTCTGGCACACTATTGTCTTCTTTTTAAAAATAAACTACTGTTAAGTGTAGGTCTAATACAGACTGCTTTTTTATTTTAGTGGAATATTTGGAAAAGTTAGTGCTTCAAGAACACTCATTTGCAATTAACAGAAAAATATAATTTTAAAAATTCAACAGTGCACTAAGAAATAGGAGCTCCCATTAAGAAGCTCCGCATCTTTCATGAAGTTCTGATAGACTGTAAGTCTCTCATTTAGCAGTCACCTTCCACCCAGTCTTGTGTTTAGTACCTATGACATTCAAATGTCCCCTTCCAGCCTGAATCCAGCATCTATGCCCCACTAACTGTATAAATACAGGCATATAGGCCTCTAAAAAGGAGGTGACCAAAAATACTCCTGCACCCATATAAATTTTTCATGCCTAAACTGAAGATTGAATTAAATTCTCAAATTAAATGTTACCTCCTCTGGGAAGTTTTCTTCAATTTCTTAATCCCATTTCAACCAAGATAAACCTAGGCCTTGCTCCTGCTGTAATCCCATTACATTTTTCATTTTTCTGAGACACACACACACACACACACACACACACACTTCCTCTAGAGCCATGGTTATATTTTAATGTACATCCTGAGTTTGCCTGGTCATCTCCTCTACGTGACTCTTGTAAGAAATGGAAAATGTTTTCTTATTGTGCACTTGATATATAAAAACCCTGATTAATGAATGTCCTGAGTAAGTGAGCAAATGAATTCATTAAAAGTAGTTGAGAAATTTAGTTTGAAATCCTAGTTAAAAACATAATTTACTCAGTCTATGGATGACTCTTTCTTCATTCTACATGAACTTGTTTCAAGGCTCATAATAAAAAATTTATTCAATAGCAAAATTAGTATAATAATTTAGCTTGCTTTTTAACATAAAAACTATATTATATATGTGATCAATGTTTCTAAATTCTGAGAGAATTAAATCAATTTCACCTGTAGACTTTCTATGAAAGTTATCTGAAGCCAGAAGCAAATAATAATGAACAAACTATTCATAAGAAGATTTCATGAACATAATGTATCTTAAGTATTTAGGAGACTCTTTGGATGGGATATCCAAATTGTTGGAATTTGAAGTACTCTCTTACCACTTCAAGTAGTTTTTTAGTGAGGAGAGTAATAAATAGGTAAAAATAAATATATATGTATTTTGAAATGTTTGGATTTAGACAATGTTCTATATGTTTTCTTAAGTTTTTTCTTGAGAAGGAAAATTTACATATTTATCTTCCTATTATATATATTTTGTAGTCTATTTGAATGAGCCACCTTGACCTTTAGTACCATCAAAGAATCTAAGAGGAACAAGAGCAGGAGTCACTTAGGTGTCACAAAATCATGAAATTGAAAATACATGCAAATCACTTTCTATTGCTGCTGTCCGTTCATTCCCTTTCATGTTAAATATCAGGATATCTTCTTTAATCTTTGTCCACGCTTTTCAAATGACTGCAGCTACTTCTAGTATCCAGGGTATTATAGTTGCTCTAAAATTGAGCTTAATTCTGTTTATTTGGGTTTAAAACATTTTAATATTGCAGATAATAAGTACACTTTGAGAAATGAATAATCAAGAGCCTATCATGTTTGATTTAAAGTGA
Organism: Anoura caudifer; assembly: GCA_004027475.1. Lineage (NCBI taxonomy): Eukaryota > Metazoa > Chordata > Mammalia > Chiroptera > Phyllostomidae > Anoura > Anoura caudifer. The sequence goes on along the minus strand of PVKU01008729.1, from coordinate 27,390 downwards.
TAGAAAAAGCTCTCAAACTAGCTACGTGAAAACAGAGATTTCTAGGAAAGACTCTGGGATGGCCACCCAGGAATGTGTCAGGAATTAGGATTGCTGTAGGGCTGTCAGAAAGTTTCTGCCTCTAATCTATGTTTCTTTCTGGGCATTAGGGACAAAGCTGCTGAAAGTTCTGGGGTCTCAAATTTGAGGTTCATGATTAGGGATGAAAGAGATTCTTCTCTTGAGCAGAAAAATCCCAGGGAAGAACTCTGGTTGGTTCACCTGGAGTCATACACTTATCCCTTGACCAAGTTATATGGCCAGAACTGAAGTGAACTGTGAGTGATCCAGCCTGTGTTGCGTGACGACCCATATGGTCATGATACGGGACTGTTTTTCAAAGAAGAATGATGGAGACGGCAGGTCGACCATGGCAATAGCCATTACAAAGAGAAACCTATCATTTTCTTTCATCCATCTTTTTGTATTTTGTATTTTTATTTTTTATTATTGTTCATAGTTGTCCCCATTTTCCCCTCATTACTCACCCCTGCCTTACCCACCCCCCACCTCCCACATTCAGTCCTCCCCCACCACGTTGTCTTTGTCCATGGGTCCTTTATACATGTTCCTTGACTTGGCCTGTCCCCTTCTTTCTCCCATTACCCCCCTCCTCTCTCCCTTCTGGTCACTGTCAGTTTGTTCTGTATTACAGAAATTACAGAAAAAAGTTTTATATCAGGTGTCAAATATTTGTAATGGTACTATTAATTTAAAGGTGGAAATATTTTGTCTGTATAATACTTAAATATTTGTTCTGGCTAGCAGTTATTATGAACAAAAGCCACTATTAAGGCCAGATGTTAAAGTAAAAATTTAATTGAAATATTAGTTATGAATTTGTAAAGTGAGATGCCAGACCAAAATGAAAAATTTCAAAGAACATGTCTGTAAGTGAGTTTTCTTCGTTTTAAACCCCCTACTCTCATTGGGAATATAAATAATAAAAAGTGCAAGAGGGAGGGACAATTCATGAAGAGGATTTCATAAACAAATTTATTATTCCCTCTTCATCTCAAGTCAATTGAGAGGATTTGTAACAGGACTTTTCAGAGAGGCTGAGCTCTGGCCCTATAGTTAAGGAGTCATAGGGAAATAAGTCACAGGGCAAGGGCATGGCTAGCTGCAATGGGAGTGGAATGGAGCTCCTTTGTTGGTACAGTCCTGGCGTACTAGACGAATTGGGTCAAGGACGCCTGAGTGTTTCGTGCATGTATTATGTGTTTGAGAGAGACAGCATAGATGCTTTATTCTACTGTACAAGAGGGTTCATGAGAGGGCAACAGCCCAAACTAAGTTCACGGTGAATCACCAGACCTGTTATGGCAGAGAAAAAGAGAGCAACTGCAGATTAGGAACCACCTCAAACGGGAGGAGGGGTAGGGTAGAGCATTCCAAATAAATATGGGAGTTCTCCAGAAGGGAACATGTTAACTTTAGAGATCTGCCAGCCCTTGAGAGATAGAAAGCAACTTAAGACAATGGTAATAAGAATTTTTCTGCCCCAGCTCACCCCTTGTCCTTCATCTCATATTATCTTCAGAGGGAAGCATCAAAAGCCAGTTAGCAAGATGGAATTATGAGAGTGAAGGCCCAAGGAAAATGGTAAGACGAAAAGGTACAAAATGAGTAACTCCTTTCTCCTTTACTGGCTGCTTGCTTACAGCAGGCCTCCAAGCTCCACCTCGGGGAGTGGGCAGAGCTCTAATTTTGAAAAAATGTGGGTGCTTTTGACTGTTATACGGTACTGGTCATTCTAAGCACCAAATCCGAGCTCTGAAAGCCAGAGTGATCATAGTACTTTATATTATCTGAAAGTGAGAAGAATAGTCATGGGATATTTGTACTTTATTCCAGAGTCAAAACGAAAAGCTCTTATCACTGAATAAATTTTAAAGAGAGAGTGTGTGGGGGGAAAAGTATATTTCTGATTATAATCTTTCAGTTTCCTTCCTTCCTTCCTTCCTTCCTTCCTTCCTTCCTTCCTTCCTTCCTTCCTTCCTTCCTTCTTTCCTTCCTTCTTTTTTAAAAGTATATACAGTCCATTAACTGAATTCTCAGCTTCTTAGGCTTTACCTAACCAATCAATTTTTGTGATGTGGTAGGCATTTTGTCCTATTTTACTGGGTTTGATACATAGAAATTCTGTGTACTACATTATTTGTGCCTATGTGTATCAATCCATGTATATTGTATATTATTTATCATTTCCTTCATCTGCTGTTCCAATGTAATATCAATTATGGGAACAGTTTTGTTGAATTTAAAATTATTTGAGTGTTAGATTCATATAATAAAAGCAATAGAGAAAAAACAACCACTAATTAGAACTTGCAAAATATATTTTTACAGATGAAAATGAAAAACAAAATACCATTTAAATATTTTAATTGGTTTCAGTTTTACAACTGCAAGCCAGATGGTTTCTTTTCAAGTAGTTTACAATGTCTTTGCTGAATAACTGAATTACCAAACCAGCTGTGATTATTAACATTTACCTAAACAGAAAAACATGTCTGCTATTTGTTTGCTAAGAAAGTACCTGCTTTGCAAAAAAGTTTGGCAAACAAATCACAATTGTGCTCTGGATAGCACAGTATTTTTATAAAATAGAGAGCAGAGATAAATAGAAATGCATGTATTAAGATATCTTAAAATGAATGCTGAGTTAAAATTTTAATTTATATGCCAGGTGTCAGAACCAAGCAATCTCATGCGGATCCTTCCAATTTTATGATTTTACAATTGTAAAATTTATTTACAATTTTACTGTGAAGAAACTGCTTTTAGACTTATTTAAAATCTTGTTAGTAATTCTCTTTAACAGCTTGTTAAAATGTTATATTGTGGAAGCAACTGGTTCTTACAAAAATTTGTTTCTGATGTAAGCTAAGGTTTTCTAACTCTAAACTCTTAGCAAATGTAATTTTCTAGATACTGATTGTAATTGGAATACTGAATGCGAATTCAATTCCCTTCAGAGTGAATTTAGAAAGGAAACATTTAAGGAAAAGTAATGGTAAAGGATGCTGTTTCAGTTCTTTTACCAAAAAGATAAATTATCAGAAAAAAATTCTGAATAGAACATGACATTGTTAGCATTCCATGACAATCCTTTTCCAATTCAAAATTTTCTTGGAAATTCATTGTTTTGTAAAAAGATTTGAAACACTAATTTTTTTTTGTCCCGCAAGTTTTTTTTTTTTTTTTTTTTTTTTTTTTTTTTTTTTTTTTTTTTTTTTTTTTTTTTTTTTTTTTTTTTATTGATCTGGGTTTGGCTTGACTGATCTCAGTGGGACTCTTAGACATCTATCTCTTGTCAGCTGAAGGCTCTAAGGGGGCTGCTCGCTGTAAGATGGTCAGCATAGTGATGACAGCTGTCCTCCAGGTGTTCCTCACATTTCCTCCGCGAGCTAGCCCGGGCATGTTCTCGTGCTTCTGGTGAAGAAGCAAGAGAGCAAGTTCCAACGCACAGGAACTTTTCTTGCCTGTGTCAAGTTTGGTAACACCCATTGGCTAAAGTGTGCCTTGTAATCAAGCACAGCATCAAAGAGTGGGGTGGAAGGCTCTGCCTTTGATGGGAGGAGGAAAGAATTGGAGTGATCCATGCAATCAATGGAAGACACGTTTACACCGGTTTACACTACTCTTTAACAGCACTGGTATGCTGTCCTACAGTTTATTTATCCATTTCCCTATTTATGTATATTCAGTTGATTCTAATTATTTTTTGCAGTTAAAATCAATGCTGCAATAAAAATCTATGTACATATAGTCCTATGCACATGTATAAATATTTTAAAAATGTAATTAAGAATCTTTAAACATACAAAACCATGTTCTCACCACTGAGATAATGTAGCTCTTCATATTTTGTTTCAGCCTTTGTTGAAATATCTTTTTTGCTGGTTTTAAGAAAGGGAAACAGCTGAAGCCCCGTGACTAATCCTTTCCTCCATTTCTAGAGGCAACCACTAACTACCCTGAAGTTGCTATGCATGTGCTAAATATGCTTATTTTATATGTAACACTATACTGCTCTCTTCATTTGATCATTTTTATATTAGTGTTACTATACTAAATGTAAGTTTCTGCAGCTTCTATTTTTATCCAACATTATGTTTGCAAGATTTAGCCGTATCAATACATGCAGATTTATTTCAATAATTTTAACAGCTATATAGTCTTAGTCCACTGCATGAGTGAGCCAGTTATTAGGAGGCAATTGTATTTCTTTCAAAGTTTTGTTGTTGCAAAAAGTGCTCAGTGACCATGCTCGTAGATATTTCTTTGCGCGTGTATGTGAAAGTTTGTCAAAGGCAGAAACCTATGATAATTTCGGTTTAGTAGAGCATGTGCATCTTTTATTTCTTACAGTCTCTCCAGGAATGTATATATAACTTATATTTCTTCACATCTCACAAAAATTAAATATTATCTGACCTAATAGTTTATGTCAGAAATTGTAAATCATTGCTAGTTAAATTTACCATATATTATCATGATTTTAAGCATATTCTTATATGTTTATTTTCTATTCCTGTTCCTTTACTTTTCTACATAAATTTTTGGATATGCTTGTTAGGTCCCACAAAAATCCTGTGGATTGAAATTGCATTATTTGTAGATTAATTTGGGGGGAAACTCATATTTTTATTAGTTATGATGGCTATTCATAAACATTACAGCATTTCTTTAAGACTTTTATAAGCCTTTGAATAATGTTTTACTATATTCTCCATAAAACTTGTTGCACTTCATTTATTAGATCTGTTCTCAGGAAATTTATGGTTTTTGTTACTATTGTAGGTGATACCTTTCTACAGTACATTTTTCTGTTTGTTGCATGAATATATTGACCCCTCTTGATTTTATATAATGAGCTCACATAAAAAACTTCCTAACTTCTTTTACTTGATGAAATTATCTGTGGATTCTCATGATATGTTCTACAAATACTAACATTTTCTTTTTTATTTTCAATTTTTTTCACTATTTTTAAAATAATCCTTTTTAAAATATTTTATTTATTTATTTTTAGAGAGAGGAAGAAGGAGGGAGAGAGGGAGAGAAACATTGATGCATGAGAGATACATCAACTGGTTGCCTCTCACACTCCCCCAACCAGGGACCTGGCCTGCAACTCAGGCATGTGCCCTGACTGGGAATAGAACCAGCAAGTTTTTGGTCTGAAGGATGGTGCTCAATCCACTGAGCCACACCAGCCAGGGCTTAATAATTCTTTTTGCCTTATTTCACTGGAAAGATCTTCCAATACAATGTTCACTAGAAGTAGTGATCACTTATATCTCTATCTTGTTTCTGAATTATAAAGGATTGCTTGCGATATTTCAAAATTGAGTTTGTTATCTGTGGTGAGTTTTGATAGATAACCTTCATCAACTTGGAGACTTGTCACAAGTGTATGTTTATTATATAGTCTTTCCTGTAGGTCAGCTGGGCAACTGCTTGGCTAGCTGCCTGCTGAGCAGCCCAGCACCAAGAATAAACAATGTTCACACACAGTAACTATGCTATTCACTCAGCTTTTGTTGAATGCAGGTTCACTCAAAGTAGAACATTAACATACATTAATATCCTACTCACACTCTAACCATCTAAGAGAACTATAACACACACACACACACACACACATAGCAATCAATGGGGAATAATGAACCCGAGTCCCAGAGCCTTAGTCTGCAGGTTCAGGAGACAGCATGGTGGGTAAGGGAGTCTTCAGCATTTTGCAAGAAAGGATCTCTGGAGCCAGGTGGGCAACAGGGCAGATGAAGTCCTCAGTCTAGCAGGGCAGAACCTTCAGATCAGCATGGCATGGAGCAGTACTCTGAAGCTCAGCTGTCTCAGAAGTGGCCTGGAGCCTGCCTCAGTTATACTTTGAAAGTGGTGTAATTCACCCTTCTAGGTCTTTTGATAAGTGTCTTGGAACTCCTGATGGCAAGTGGGGAATTTCCTCAGGAGCCTATTTTTTGGTAAAGATTATTTATTTATTTATTTTTTGAGTGGGGGAAGGGAAGGACAAAGAGAGGGAGAGAAACATCAATGTGTAGTTGCCTCCCGCAGGGCCCTGGCCCACAACCTAGGCATGTGCCTAAACTGAGAACCAAAGTCGTGAGAACGATACTGGTGACCACTCAGTTTGCAGTCTGTTCCCAATCCACTGAGCTACACTAGCCAGGGCTCCTCAGCAGCCTGTTAATGGATGGCCCCACTCTGCAGACATGGCTGTTCTGGTCACGTGTGCAGATATCTTAGGTGTGTCTCCTTGCCAGATGTGTCTAGTGTGACTTAGGTAGTTTCCCCCTAGAACCAAAGTGTCATGGCTGACAGGCAGCCATCTTGGTTGGCACGAGTGACTCCACTTTGTTTTATATACTTTATGCTTTGATTGGACCACTGCCATTTTATTGGTCCTGCTCTCCACAAAATTTTCCTTCTATTCCTAGTTTGCTAGTAGTTTTAGGTTATAAATGTGTAATAAATTTTATTAAAATTCCTTTACTTCTATTGAAATGTTCATATGATTTATTTCTCCTTTAATGTGTTATTGTGGTAAATTTATACTAGTAGCTATTCCAAAGCTAACAATCCTTGTGTTCCTAGGTTAAATATATTTTTAATATACATTAAAAATTCTACATTCTAGATTTTTTTTGCTAAGATTTTTATTTAGCATTTTCTGTCTAGTGCATAAAAAACTTTCCTATATTTTCTTTTTTTAAATTGCCCTTATCTATCTACCTTTTTTAAATTGCCAGTATAATTTTTTTATATTAAAATTATACTGTCTTCATAAAAACATTGAGGAAATTTCCTTTTCATCTAACTTCTCTTAAGTTCTGCACTATTGTTCAGACTTTCTGCAGTTTTCCTATGGTACATTTGTTGTACATTAATTTTTTTCCCACTTTTACTTTAGGAATATGAGATTTTGTATCTTCTGTCAGCTCTGGAAAATTCTAAGCCATTACAAAAATATTACCTCTCCCTAATTCTCTCTCTTCCCTCATTCTGGAACCCATTTTAGTTTATTTTGGACATTCTTATTACATCTTCAACATTTTTAAACTTCTCCTTAGTAATTTCCATAATTTTATATTGATGTTCTACATTCTAGATCATTTCTTTAAATCTATTTTCTGCTTCAAAAAGTCTCTTTTTAGCTTTTTTGTATTTAATCATTTTCAGAATAACGATATTTCAGTTCTTTAAATTTTTGTTTTATTATTTCATATGTATATGGATATAATGTTTCTGTTTGTCCCTTCTGATTCTGGCTCACTCTGCTTTCTTTTGGATTTTTATTTTTAGTGGAAGTAATATCTTCTATTCCTTTTCACTTTTAAAAATTTCTTTGACATTTTAATACATACTTGATAAAATATGAAGTTATAGAACATTTCTACTTTTATTCCATTAAATAGAACACTAGGCTATTTCATTCTAATAATCATTCTTTTTATCTCATATGTCATTATTGACCAAGGTTTAACTTCCACTAAATTCTCCCAAATTAAACATTATTTTCTAGAATCAATGTTTGTTTAGATTTACCCATTTATTCACATCCAATTTCTTTTTGTTTTAATTTCTTTTTCCATGAAGGCCATTCTTTAAACACTATTGATGGGAATGATAACTTTTTGTTTGTTTGAAGACATCTTTTATCTTGCTTATACTTCTGAAAGATAGTTTGGTTTTAAAATTCTACACTGAGTGTTATTAAGTAGTTTTAATTATGTTCTCAGCTTTTGTTCTTTTGTAGTTCATCTCCAGATGTATTTACCCTATTTGCTTACTTAATGGTATTCCAGTTTTCCTAACATTTTTCGAGGTATGGATTTTGTTTTACTTACCCTGCTCAGGAACTTACCCTGCGATGCATCATGTTCCTTGAAAGTGAAGATATAGTTTTGAAAAATTCCAGCAATTATTTTTTAGATATTTCTTCTTTACCATTCAGTCTACTCTCTCCTCCTGGAACTCTTACATTTTTTTCTTTATATTTTAAAAATTCCCTTTCATCTTTTCCATCACTTTTAATTTCTTCAATTTACAAGTCACTACTTTTCTATTTTTTTGTTTCTCATGTCTTTTTAAATTATTTAATTCAAGTAATACTCTTAAAATTTATTAATATTTTATTTTGTTTTGGAAAAATATAACTGGCTTCATTTTTGTAATGATTCATTACTTTCTAATTTAAAAAAATTCAACATTTTATATTCTATGTTCAATAATTGCTGATTTTGAGTATGTACTTCAGGTGTCTGTTCTCCTGTTCTTGCTGCTGGTAGTTAGTTTCTTTACATGTTTTCTATTTTTTAATTATAAATTTATGTACACAGATAAGTGGATAGAGAAAATAAAAGCTTGGATTTTGAAGGATATTACAAGGATACTCTTTTGATCATCTGCTGTATAGTCAAATGCAATATTTTTCTCTTCTAAAGTATGTCTTGCCCCAGCTGGTGTGGCTCAGTTGGTTGGAGCCTCCCATTGTAACTGAAAGTTTGCAGCTTTGATTCCTGGTCATGGCACATGCCTAGGCTGTGGGTTTGATCCTTGGTCTGGGTGCATACAATCCCCAGTCCCAGCACATACAGGAGGCAACCAATTGATGCTTCTCTCTTGCATGGATGTTTCTCTCTCTTCCTCTCTCTCTAAAAAACACTGGAAAATAGTCCTCCGGTGAGGATAAAAACAAACACACACATTTTTATGTTTGGTTAATTCAAATTAAAAAGCCTCTGCAGGACTCAAGAAAACATCAGCAAAATGAAAGGGAATGAACTGTATGGGGAAATATATTTGCCAATGAGACCTTGTAAAAAGGGTTTGATCTCCAAAATATATAAAGAACTCACATGACTCCACACCAGGAAGACAAACAATCCAATTAAAAAATGGACAAAGGACTTGAACAAACACTTCGCCAAGGACATACAGAGGGCCCAGAGACATATGAAAGGATGCTCAGCATCACTAGCAATCAGAAAGATGCAAATGAAAAACCACAATGAGATAATACTTCATACCAGTCAGAAAGGCCATCATAACCAAATCAACAAACAACAGGTGCTGGTGAGGTTGTGGAGAAATGGGAACCCTAGTACACTGTTGGTGGGAATGCAGGCTGGTGCAGCCACTGTGGAAAACAGTATGAAATTTCCTCAGAAAACTAAAAATGGATCTGCTTTTTTTACCCAGCAATTCCACTGCTGGGACTGTACCTCAAGAATCCTGAAACACCAATTCAAAAGAACCTATGCACCCCAATGTTTATAGCAGCACAATTTACAATAGCCAAGTGCTGGAAGCAGCCTAAGTGCCCATCAGTAAGTGAATGGATCAAACAACTATGGTACGTTTATGTGATGGAATACTGCACAGTGGAAAGGAAGAAGGAACTCCTTTTTTTCTATTCGTAACAGCATGGATGAAACTGGAGAGTATTATGCTAAGTGAAATAAGCCCGGTGATGAAAGACAAATACCGTATGATCTCACCTATAAGTGAAACCTAATCAACAAAACAAAAAAGAGAGCAAAATAGAACCAGAGACACAGAAATAAAGAACAAACTGACAGTGACCAGAGGGGTGGGGGGGTGCGGGGGAAGGATAACTGGGCAAAGAAGGGGAAGAGTCATGTCAAGGAACATGTATAAAGGACCCCTGGACAAAGACAACGAGGGTGGGGGTAGGATTGAAAGTGGAAGATGGGGGGTGGGTAGGGCAGGGGAGAGTAATGGGGGAAAAATGTGGATGATTGTAATTGAACAACAATAAAAGAGAAAAAAGTAACGATTTCCATTTAAAAAATAAAAATTGAATTAAGCATAGGATATAACGGTAAAGTTTTTGTTAGAAAATAGAACAATAACAAATCATAATTGAAGCACTTGTTATAAATAGAAAATTGTTTCTTTGTTGTGTAGTGTGATGAAAGCTTTATAAGACTCACACAATAATTATTTCCCACCAAAATAGGAAAGCAGACAAAATATGGGGAATATACACAATAGTGACAGCATTAGGTTATTTCCCCCTTTTCAGTTGATGCAATTTATGTTTAGAGAGATTAAGCCAATTCCCCAAGTTCTCAAAGCTAATAAGTGATAGACTTGTACTCAGGTTTCAGTTAGATTTCACAATCCCTTTTAATCTCTATTTATACTAACACCCAGTAAAATCTCCCATGTCAGAAGCTGACAGTTATTACGCATTCTTTGATTTTTAGCTGGGCACATGGTAGTCCAAATACAAATAGCATTTTCTACTCCAGTTCACAACTTGCTGTGGTCATGTAGTAGAGTTCTGTTCAAAGCAGAAGAAATGATGTAGTATGTGCAACTTTCAGATACCGACTTCAAAGAAAGGGGGCGTGTTCTCCACTTCCTCCTTTGTTGTTGCTGGAACACAGGTGTGCTCACAGAAGATCAAGTTTAATGATGTGCCCATGTTAAAGAATTACTTTTCAATAATGCTTATTAAAGATTATTTTGTTATTGCCATTGGAAATCTTATGATACTGAAAGCCTAGTTTAAGTCAGTTTTTATTACATGAACCACTTTACTAGTTTGGACCAAAAACTTCAAAAGTAGATTCCCCTCTCCATTTTATTATAAATTTATATTTCCAATAGAGAAGTTCTGTTATCCCACTATATAAATAGGAAATTATAGAGAAAAATATCACCCATAAAATTAACAAACTTTCATTCATATTTTGTTATTTTTCATCTAGCCATTTTTGTAAGCCCTAATTTTAACAAAAGACATATGAACAAAACTACTAATAATAGAATATCTTGATTATTTTCATTTATTGTAGTAAGCTGTAGTTTTACATATTTCTACCTGGTGGTTAAAGTCATTATTTTAGGTGTGTACATAATACTCCATGGAGAGACTGTATTTATTTATTCAAATATTTTATGTTGTTCCCAGTTTTTGCTGTGATAAGCCACATCTCCATGATATACCAAATGCGTGAATTTTAGAAAGTTACCTCTGAGTCTTGATTTTCTCCTCTGTAAATGAGAATAATAATAGTCCTTACCTCTAAAGTTCTAGGGAAGAATAAATGCAGGCACATTTATTTGGTGTTTAGAACATTTCCTGGCACATGGTAAACACAAAGAATGAAGATATTTTTATTATATTTTTTGTAATGGTTTGAGTTTATTGAACAAGCCAGACTTGATGAGGTGTAAGGAGAACTGACTTTATTCTTTCTCCTATTTTCTCTCTAAACTTGTTCTTTTTTTTTTCTCTCTTAGATGGAAATCTCAGGATTTTACTGTCTTTTTTAGGTAATAAACTCAAAATCCCTCTGTTTTGATGATAAAAGTCTAGTCTAGTTTAATCTCATAATTATTCCATTATTACAATTCAGCCTGGAGAAATAGTAAAAACTTTACACTCTTACCTGATACAAAGCTTCTCCCTCCCAGTCCTTGTGCCAGATCAAGACTGGGACATCTGGGGTGGGAGAAGCGAGCTGCGTTGTTTCCTTCGCTATATCCTAGTTCTCCTTTCCCTCCTACTTTCTACTAACAGTTACTACATAATAAGTTATGTTGGAAGATTCCCCATTTGCTTAAAAGTTTTGTTATGGGATAGAAGGGAAAAAGTTTTACTTGGCAAGAAATAGTTTATTATTCTTTCCTTGACAATTAGCCAATTGGTATCATTCAATTTAATTATAGATTTTTTAAACAACGTATCCATGGAAAGCAGTGTCAGTTTGAAAACTCCCTGGAGCCACCAAAAAAAAAAAAAAAAAAAAAAAAAAATTTGGTGATTTGATGTGGGCCCATTACCAGCCAAGTTAAAAAAAATAATTGCAGTATTTCTCTTCTTTTGCCCTAATCTGTTCCAAACACTGTAATGTTCTAGCAGCAATTATTCTTCATAGTATACAAACTGCTAATAAAGTGTTACAGAAAAATTATTGTGAACCATGTGGCTTTTACTACATATTAATTTTTATTTCCTCTTAATATTTCCTTACAATATCCATTTCTTTTGGATTACTATGTTCTATTTTGAAGCCATCTTTCGATTGTGGAGAACACATCAAAAGTCTAAGGTTTGGAGAATTGGTAACAAAATTTGTTTTAGATTCAATATCCTTTTATCAACACTGGAAAATAGATTTGTGTTTCTCTAACCACTTCATGTTCAATCTAGAAACGGGACAGTCAGTGAATGGAGGAGTTATACTTTGAGCTAAATCTTTGAAATATGAATTAAGAGACCACACAAGTAAAGTGAAATTTTTTAAATTTTCTGGAGTAATGTCTTACAGCCCATAGGACTGATAAAAATCTGAAATAGTGAACACTCCAAAATTTTGTGAAATTCGGTGTTTCACAATTGAATGAAGCCATGACAGAAGTATTTTAAAGTTATAAAAAGTTTTGGCAACTGTGCTGTATCTGGCAGATTAATATTTTTAATTTAACAATTATTATAAACAACATAAACTGTTAAGTGTCTAACAAAACAATATGTCAAAAACTTTTTGCAAACTATGAGATTCTACCTAAATAATGTCAATTATTGTTAACAATGTGTTTTGCTAATCAGCACAAAAATGCAAGTCAGAAACAATCTTGTAAATCATGCATTTCATTTAGAATGATTTAAAAATGTTAATTCAAAGGAATACATTAACGAATAACATATACCATATGTGTGCATTAGTACAATTTATGAAAAGCAAAATCAAATGACTTCTTAAGATTGTGTCAAACACCAAAAGGTAAAGGTATGTCAATTAATTTTTAGTTTTTTCTAGTGTGAATAATTTTCTTAGAGAAATATATGCATGACACTAATTCAGTAAACATTTTAAACTACATACTATATCAATTAGCTAAAATATGAAATTTCTCATTTCTTTTTCAAGTATGTTTATTACAGAAAATTGAACAGCATTTAAAATAATAAAAAGCTTCACATTCCCATTATCTAAAAACTATGTTCTTTCCAGTGTTGTGTTTGTATGTGCATGCATATATGTGTTTTTCAATATTCTTCAGGTCATATTATATTTACCTTGGTATATAGGTATTTTTCTTGCACTTGGCATAAAGTACATTTTTTCATGTCATTTTTAACATGACCATAATAGTTAACTGAATGTATATACCCAAATTTACACATTAGATGTTTTTAAATCTCTGTCCATAAAATTTATTTTATATTTAGGATAATTTTTTTTTTAGAATAGAGCATGAAAAACAAATTTATTACTATTCAAAAAGAAAAAAAGAATCTTAGCAGACGTCAAGAGATGTCATCAACAAAAAAGGCAAAAATTCTCAATAGCTTAATATAATTATAATTGTTTCTTATGTACACCAACTCCTTAGAGTAGTATTACAGGGAGGAAATTCTTCAGTAATTTCTTTGAACAATTTTATTTGTCTTCCCACAATAAACAGTAGTATCACGGGACCTTGACCTTTGAAAATCAGGGCCAAATTTACATCAGAAGAAGAAATGGTTAAGATAAAGAAAGGGATGGATTTTCTGATGCTAATTATACTCCTGTCCAGATCTTGTTCTTCCTGTTTAGACTCCCTTTTCGTTTCCCTGGATTTGGAGTTAAGGTCTGTCCACACTCAATGCATTTCCAACTTGGGGGGCAGTTTTTTTGCTTTGTCAGCCGAGGTTTCAATAGCGGCCTTGTGATTTTTAATCCTTTGAATCAAAGGAACGTAACTTATTGAGGAAAAAAAAAATTAAAAAGGAGGCTATTTTGAAAATTTAGGTTGTGATAAAATTTTCCGATGTTTTAGTCTGCAACTCTTTAATACATGAAGGTGAAAGTCTATAAAAAATAGGATAATGTGTAGAACAAGCTTTCTTACAAGCATTGCTTCTTTAGGAATCCTGATACATCACAGACTTCTTTCAGTTCATCTACTTTTTAGTCCATTGCTGTTAGGATCAGTATAGAGTGAGAGCTTAGGGAGTAAGTGTAGATGCCCTAGCTTACCAACACTTTCCACAATTTCCCTGCATCTCTATGGAACACAGGTGAAATAGTTCTTTACAGCAGGTATACTACAGAGGGCGATTTAAGGAGGCCTTCGTCTTTAAAGACGTCTGCGACCGTCCACGGCGAGCGTTTCCTACCAATTTCAGGCGTCTCCAGGGGCGGGGCATGCGCAGAAATGACGTCACTACCGGGCGCCAGGCGCGCTCCGTTGGCGGTTGATTCGAACGTTTAGGCCCGGTTCTTGGCTCTGAATTAGCGTCGGAACAACCTGTTTGTTTCTGCTCTCGCGGTGGCGGAGAGCTTCTCTGTGGTGCCCGGAGGACCTCGGAGGAGGAGGCGGCTGGTGCGAGGGGAGAGGATGGCGCTCTCTGCCACAATATCTCAGAGTAAACGCATAAAGCGGAAGGCTCCCCGCGGCTTCCTTAAGCGCATTTTCAAGCGACAGAAGCCTCACCTTCGGCTAGAGTCAAGTTGTGACTTACTGGTGAGATTCTCTGCCTTTTTAGGCTTGAAGTGGGGCAGGGGCAGGCAGGGGACGGTAAACCCCACCCTATTTCGCCATCCCAGACAATCTAGTTCTTTTGAGCCTGTGTTTAAGGCATTTCCAGCAACGACTAGGAGGTTTGCCCCTCCTTGGCATGTCGGTTCGTACTCCTGGCGCTTAATTGTGTTGGAGCCCCCCGAAATGTAGATATCTGTACCTTTTTTACTGGAGGCTATTAGCCACATCAACTTAAGGAGCAAACTAACGTTAAGTTCCTGCTTAGAGCTTTTAAATATCGCTGTTCAGAAGACATTATGGTACTGAGCTTAGTGTACTTGCGAGAGGAAGAAAAATAACAGTCTTTTAAAAGTATTTAATGGAATTCAAGTTGGGTCATATTTACTTAACTATCGTAAAAGGGATTGTTGACATGTCTTTTTTTACGTTGTTAACCAGCTATATTGCCTTATTTCCTCTACTTTAGCTTACTTACTACAGAACCCTGAATCATAAGTTATTTGTAAGTAGTATACTTTCAGTTGCGAATTAGACAGAACAACTATTAATTTACTTTTAAAAGCAAACTACTAAAACTTGTTTATCTGACGCAGAATATCTGCGGTATAATGCATACCTAGTAAGTAGTTACAAACCACTGTGCAGTATTTCTGTCTTGTCAAAAATTCAGAATTTTTTGTTGAATGCCTGGAGCATATATCTCTCTAGCAGAATGAACACTGTATCCCTAGGTTTAAATCATAGGAGACACCTTCTCTGGTTTGTCACAAGAGCTTTTTGAGTAAAGGAGCCATTATAACTGGGCACTTAATTTTCAGGAAATCGAGGTAAAGAACTGTGGCTAACAAGGACCTATGACATGGAGAGTGTCTTCAGAGTGCATCATTCCATCTGTTTTTAAGCTACATTTTTTCCCACCTCTTTTCTCTACTGACTCCCCAACTGCTAACTACTTGCAGGGTTTCTCTTTTTGCTAGACTACTATAGCATTTTCTTCATTTTTCCTTTATTTGGTCTCTGAAGCCAAAACAAACTTTTTTTTTCTTGGTCAAGTAGCCCTTCTAATATCTTCCGCCCTCCTTTTTCTGTTCCTTTCTTAGACCCCCATAAGAAAATACTATATATACTGTTTTGTACAACCCCTCTGCCCTATGGTGTTGATAAAGGTGGCACAAATGAGTTGGATTAAAGTGAATTGATTTACAAGACATTTTTAGGTAATTCTGGAGATTTCACTGGTCCTGGGTTCCTAAGTGGAAGGGGAACAAATGTACCTGTTCAAGAATATCTAGGAGTCTACCATGTACATTGGCAGACATTCTCAAGTAGTCAGATTTCGTCCACATTCATACCTGTCTGCCCCAAGTGACTCGTGGACAGGTGGGCTGTGTTGTATCGGGTTGGCCAAAAGGTTTTTTTTTTTTCCCCTGTAAGATAGCTGTAGTAGCTCGTAGTTGTCTTTAACTTCATTTGAAACAGTTTTGTTACATTGCATTGTGACAGCTGTCATATCAGTGTCCATTTAAAAAAGATCGAAATTGGTGGATTTTTGTGTAGCCATTTTAATATTGAAGATGGAAGAGAATACACAACATTTTTGGCATATTATGCTTTATTATTGTAAGAAAGAAAAATGCAACTGAAATGCAAAAAAAAAGATTTGTGCAGTGTATGGAGAAGGTGCTGTGACTGACTGAACGTGTCAAAAGTGGTTTGTGACGTTTCATGCTGGAGATTTCTCATTGGACAGTGCATCACGGTTGGGTAGACCAGGTGAAGTTGACAGGGATCAAATTGAGATTAACTGAGAACAATCAACATTATACCACATGGGAAATAGCAGACACAGTGAGAATATCCAAATCAATAAGTTACTGGTGAAGATGAAAAATATGCCTCTTATTTTATGGAAAAAAATGTAAGGACTTTTTGGCCAACCCAATAGCGTGGGATCCAGGTGGTGCAGGAAAGAAGGGAAGGTGAAATTCCAAGCAGTTGCCATGGTAGGGGAAAGAAGTTTTTTTAGGTCACTATTTATTCTAGGTCTTATGCTTTTCTTTGACTTTCATTTGTTCTCCATTCTCTTTGTGTGCTGTGTCACCCTGATTTCTTTGCTTATGGTTTCTGCTTGCCATTGCCATTTCATAATCTTACCCAGCAGATGTCCCACATCATCCATAAACTTTTCTACAATTAAGACAGTGTGTTTTCACCTCTTTTTTTCTGAACTCGGATAGCAGAGGAAACATACATCATACAGTTTAGCTATTGGGACTTAGACAGTATCTGCTAAGAATTTCATGTCAATGTGATCTCCTACTTCAGTATGCAGCTTCTTGAGGGGAAGGAACTATACATGTCTCTTTATGTCTCCTGTTTTCTTCAACACTAAAAACTAATCTACTTTTATGCTATCTTTGTAAATGGTATTTCTTCTACCTGAAGATGTCCTCACTACACTCAGCAAACTCCAGTTCTTTCAAAATTCAGTTCAAATGCAACTTCTTCAAGTGAAGCCTTTCTTAATCTTAGAAAGGACCAGCCTTATCTTACTCCATCATCTATTGTCACACATGTCTTTAATTTCTTTATAGGTTTGGTTTTGCACTGGACTGGGAAGCTTGGGCCTTTTTGTATTCCTAAGGTTTAACGTAGCACCTTGAATATTCTGAGTTACAATTAATGTTGGGACTGCATGGAAGACATTTATTTTTGACAGTCTACCCTTTCATAGACTCTTGCTTTATACTTTTATTTTGAAATAATTATAGCTTCATAAGAAGGGGAAAAAATAATAGAGACCACTGATGTACCTTTTACCCAGCTTTCGAAAATGCTAACAACTTACCTAACTACAGTCCTTTGTGGAGTTTAGGTTTTTGTGCTGTCTGGTTATGTAAGCTCTTTAAAATAATTTCTTAAAAGGTGCCTTAAAGATTAATGATAGTAGACATTATTTTGATAGATGACAAGTAACGACCTTTGTACATAAACTTTTCAACACAGTAAGTTTTTAGAATTTCAATTATTAACATGTTTTTGAAAAATTTTTAAAAGATTTTATTTATTTAGAGGGGAAGGGAGGGAGAAGGAGAGGGAGAGAAACATCAGTGTGTGGCCACCTCTCACGAGGACCCCGCTAGGGACCTGGCCTGCAACCCAGACATGTGCCCTGACTGGGAATCGAACCGGTGACCCTTTGGTTTGTAGCACACACTCAATCCACTGAGCTACACCAGCCAGGGCTTTAGTAGATCTTCCAAATATTTGGTTAAAGTCTTTAGACCTTGGATTGTAGCTTGAAGATGATTAGCTTTAAATATGCTATGATTTTAAATTTTGGGAAAATTTTAAATACATTATAAATTTAAACATTTGGATTCAGAAGCAGGGATATTTGCTAGTTAATAAAGTTCTACATAAGCTTTAATCGAATGGTGGTTTTCAATAATGTTATTGTCTATAGCTTTTGGTTAGTCTTACATAGCCTTATTTCATGTATTGCAATAACCAAATCTCTTTTGTATGGAATCTAAGATAGACCTATATTAAACTAAATTCTCTTACTTTAAATAAAAATTAATTGACTTAATTACAATACTAAAGAGTGCAACATTAAATTTTGGAATCTTTTAATTTTAAAAATCATTATTTCAAAGCATTAATGTTTTGAGTTTAAAAATATGAATTTTCTCTTTTAAAGGTGCATCTGAACTGTTTACTATTTATTCGACGATTAGCAGAAGAGTCCAGGGCAAATGCTTGTAAGAATAAGTGTGGAATCATTAAAGACCAGCATGTACTGGCTGCAGCAAAGGTAAAGTCTGAATTTTTTTTATTGAGCAAGAATTAATACCACCTGGTTCATCACCTCTGCCTGATTTAGATTTTTTATGCAGCTGTGTTGACTCAGTTGATTTGGCTTTTCATTTTAATTGATTTAATTACATAGTTAAATTTTCTTTCGCTACATGTATATTATGGACTGCTGATGCAAAAATTCACAGTTGTTACTTCATCACCATTTAGGGGAATATCAAAATTTGTAATCTGTAGGATTTGTACTAGGCTATGTATAGTTGAGAAGGTTATCACCTTGAAATTTATCAAAACTTCTTAATCATTTTGTTTTCTTAATTGCCTAATTATTTGTTTTTGTAACTGTATTTTAAGATTTATGTGATTTATGAGTCAAATTACCTACAAAAGCAGAGAAGATTGCTTTTTACTGGTATTTCTATATAATGTGAGAATACGATGCCCAGGGCAGAGATTTTTCCAAATATGTTCCTGAGATCATTTCCACTTGAAATTAATAGATTCTCTACCTTGAAAAACTTCTGGGGTCATGTTACATTTAGATAACATATTATAGCTACTTGAATAGTCACAATGTTATTATGTATATACAGCTTGTTTCTATAAGAATACACAAGAAATTGGCAACCATGGTTGACTGGGGCATGATGTGGGGAAGAGACATTTATTTTTCATATCTATGTCTTCATACGCTTTTATTTTGAAATACTGAATAATTAAAGGCTCAGAGAAGGTGCATAAGTAATATGGAGCGTTCCATGTACCTTTTCTCCAGCTTTATACAATGCTGAAATCTTTATATAACTGTAGTTATGTAAAGTTTAAAAAGGTTATAGGAAATATAGCAGTAAAGAAACTTGTTGAACTCTGTTTAACTTAACATTTTGTAGATATGAATACATAATCTCACGTTCTCATCATTTTGTAGATTTATTTGAATACACAGTACTTTCTTTTGCAGTACCCATTATTAACAACATCTTATAAAACATAGAAGTACTAACTTTTGCAGTACCCATATTAACATCTTATAAAAGAGAAGTACAAAGGCCAGTTGGTGGCCTTTGTGGAAGCCTAGAAATGTGCTTGCCCAGGAATTTTTTTTAGGGGTTTTGTATTTTCTTACAATTATAAACATTCCAACAAGAGTCTAGACTGTTAATGTGAGTTTTTCTATAGGCAAAGCAAGGTTTAAGAGCTTGAAGAGTATATGTATGTATTTTAAATTTAGGATTTGTTTGCTTTCATTAATAAGTTATAGATATGCTTAACTTAAAAGTAGGTAAGTTCTCTTTAAAAATTTTTCGAATAGGCACTTATGCTGTCTCCAGCACTTGGCTATTGTAAAATGTGATGCTATGAACATTGGGGTGCATAGGTTCTTTTGAGTTGGTGTTTCAAGATTCTTAGGGTATAGTCCCAGCAGTGGGATTGCTGGATTGAAAGGCAGTTCAACTGTAACTAAAATAAATTTTTGATATATTCTGGTCTACCTAATAAGTTTTTCAGTGTGACTCATCTGGTCTCTAAATCGATATAATACCAGACCATATATCATAAATTTGGTGTTGCAATGGATTTGTTTTGTTGTATATGTTGTGTAGTTATTAAATGCCTTGTATAATAGGATATTTGGGTTTTGGAATATTACTCTCAGGGTTACTAAATTCTCTACAAGCCTCCTGTTAGGAACCATTAACATGGACACTTTTGGCTTACAATTGAAGAAATTAACATCTAGAAGTGACTATAAAACCACATTTTCAGAATCTAGGCATGTTTTAAGTCTCAGACCATTTATAAGGCAAATGAATTCCCAAATCACCTTCCATGTTGGGTTTTATAAATTCATAGTCTTGCATATTATACACATAAGAACATTTAACTTTTTGTTGAGGAATTATGTTTTATTTGCCTTAAGTATAATATGAATCATTTTTTTCCCTCCCTCACAGGTTATTCTAAAGAAGAGTAGAGGTTAGAAGGCAAAGAACACACTTATGAAATTATGTTATGTATTTTTTCTTATTTTAGTTGGTAACAGATCATGAAAGCACTTTTTACATATCAGTTAATATTGCATATTATTAAAATATTGGTTGCATGAGGGATGTGTGCATTTGTATTTTTTTTTTTTTTTTTTTTTTACTGGTTTTGAAATCTCAAACACTTAGTGTAACAGGGTACAGCCAAGAGGGGGGGCCCCAAATAGGGATTTGGAATGGGGTCCAGAACTCAAGGTGTCCAAGATATATTAGAAAGATATATAGGATGTGCTCACCCCTTCCCCCTACAGGTGTGAGTTGAGGGAAGGGACACATGGAGCAGGGCCTTTGAGAGCTGTTTTGCATAGTAACAGCTATGCTGTTAAATTAGTTTTGTAGCTAACCTGTGGCATGGTCATTTAACATGTCTATAACCTTTAACTGGTTTCATAGATATGTTAAATAGCTGTGGCTATGCTTTGAGCCAGGGAGAAGGGAGTGACTTCCACCCAAGATGTAACTGGGAGGCAACTCCCCCTGATTACAGTGCCTGCATGAGAGTTTGGAGATAATTGGCTACACCCCATGGGGCCACACCTACCCAGACCCACTATGGCAGCCTAGTAAAGCTGGAAGGATATGGGAGTGCTGGCAAGTGTAGCTGACTGTGAGACGAGTCGGAAATAGGGCTACAGAGGAGGATGGGTGTGGGGATTTAAACCCAGACATGGCAGCCATTGAGAACCGTGCAGCTTTGGCCAGGGTGGAGACCTCCCTGCAGTCTTGGTGAAGAGAGAACCACGTGGCTTTGGCCAGAGCCGCAGCCCTGTGATGGAGAATCACCATGCAGCTGTAGCGGAGCTTTGTGCGGAGAACCATGCAACTTTGGTAGAGTGGAGACCCCCTCGCAGCTTTGCCAAGGAGAACCAGATGGCTTGATCCTGGTCAACGACACAGCTGATGGTGTCGGGAGCCTGAATGTACTTTTCCTGAGATATGGTACCCCAAATTAGGGCAGAGGGAAAAAGGAAGGACTGTGTGCGACTGTGGGTATCCTAAAGGACTTTAATATTTTAATAAAGACATTAGGTCACTACTTTAAGTCTGTATAGCTTTAAATAAACATTACCTTTTCTCAAATCTCTGGCATTGAGAGACGTCTTTCCTCTGGCAGCGGACAATGTGAACCTAGTGGGGGGACCTTCTAGTAATAGTGTATCGTACCCCCCCTTTGGCCTGTGACAGTTTTTGGCGATTCTGGTGGGACAATAATTGCCCCCCTTGGACCTGTGTTCTGTAACAACTATATAACTTTATTTTTGAGGAATTATCTTTCATTCATTTTAAATGGACTTGAGTTCTTTACTTTTGTTTCATTGGTATTGCAAATGCTTTGCTTATCAAAAATAAAATCTTACTATATAAAGTAGTTGAAGAGATTATTTCTTGAAATTAAGCTTATATGTATTTAGCTTTAGACATAATTACGTATGGAATCAATTTTTTTCTCTGAAAAAGCAATTTATAGTCAAAATTAGGTACATTTTAAATAATTTTAACTCTAATGCCTTTGTGTAAGTAATACAGTATACTTTTTATTACTGAGTCATATTCTATGGTATTTATATACCACAGTTTATACAACTATTCATGCAGTGAGGGCCATTTCGATTATTTCCTGTTCTTGACTGTTAGAAATAAAGCTGTTATGAACAGTCACTTATTAAGTTTTTATACAGATAAAAGTTTTTATTTCTCTGGGATAAATGCCCAGGAGTGTGATTGCTGGTCTAATAGTGAATATATGTTTAATTTTTAAAAATGAAACAGCTAAACTGTTTTCCAGGGTGGCTGTATCACTTTATGTTCCCATCAACCTTTTATGAAAGATCCACTTTCTTTACATTCTCATGAACATTTGGTAGTGTTATTTTATTTTAGCTGTTCTGATAGAAGTGTGTCTCCCCAAAGTTTTTAATTTGCACTTCCTTAATGGCTAATGATGGTGCACATAGTTTTATATGTTCATTTGTCATCCATTTGGTGAAATGCTTCTTAATATCTGTTAATGCATTTTTCTATTTGGATTTTTTTGCTTTTCTAATGTTGAATTCTGAGAGTTCTTTATTTTAGATGTGAGCCTTTGTCAGATAATGTGGTTTGCAACTGTTCTATTCTGTAGTTTCTCCTATCTTAACAGGGGCTTTTGAAGATAAACAATTTTTAATCTTGAAGTCTAATTTATGGGATTCTTTATTCGTGTATTAGTGTCATGTTTGAGAACTCTTCATTAAACCCCAATCTTGCAGATTTTTTTCCCTATGTTATTTTTTTTGCAGGCTTTATAGTTTGTTTTACATTTAAACCTGCGTCCTATTTTGTGTTAATTTTTCTTTAAGGTGTGAGGCTTAGGTCAAAATTCACTTTTTTATTTGTGGATATTCATTTGTTTCAGCACCGACTTTTGAAAGGACTGTTTCCTCCATTGAATTTGTTTTTGCGCCTCCGTCATGCATTTGTTGGTCGTACCTGTACGGGCTGTTCCTGGGCTCTGTGTTCCAGTGGTTTGCTTCATTCTCTACCAGTAATGCACAGTCTTTGTTACTGTGATTCCTCCCACTTGATTTTCTTTTCCAGAATTGTTTTGGCTTTTCTGGTTTCTTTGCCTTTCCATAGAAATTTTAGAATAATCTTGTCTATATCTACAAAAAAATCTTGCTGGAATTTTGATTGGAATTGCATTAAATCTTTATATCAAATTGGGGAAAATTGCTATCTTTGGTGAATCTTCCAGTCCATGGGTATAGAATATCTCCCTGTTTAGTTATACCTTTTATTTGTAGTTTACACTTTTTTCCTTTCTTTTTTTGTTAGAGAACTTCCTTTTGTCATTCTTTTATTTTGTATTATTTATTTTTTTAATTCTCATCTGCAGATTTGTTTATTGATTTTAGAGAGAAAGGAAAGGGGTGGAGAGAGAAAAGAGAGAGAAAAAGAGAAAGAGAAACATTGACGTAAGAGAAACATCAATGTGATAAAGAAACATCAATTGGTTGCCTCCCTCTGGTACATGGCTTTACCAGGGTTTGAATCGGCAACCTGGGTGTGTGCTGTGACTGAGGATCAAACCTGCAATCCTTTGGTGCATGGAGTGACGTTCCAAGCAACTAAGCCACCCAACCATGGCATTTAGTCATTCTTTTAGTGTAGGTCTGCTTGTGACAAATTTACTTAGTTGCTTTCATCTGAGAATCTCTTGATTTCCCTCTAATTCTTCAAGCATATTTTGGCGAGATATAGAATTCTGGGTTGACAGTTTTTTTTTAGCACTTGAAAACTTTAAACCCCATCTTTTTCCTTTTCTTCTGGGTTTTTGATGACACAGAAGTAATATCTTAAGAGTTGCACAAATTCCAGAGGCCTGTTTTGTTATTTTTGGTCTATTCTCTGTTGTTTAGATTGTGTAATTTCTGTGTTCTGTCTTGTAATTCACTGATTGTATTCACTGTCTTGCCCCTTCTGTTGTTTACTGATTTTGAGTGGTTTTATTTTTTAGTTACTGTATATTTTAGTTTTCAGAGTTCCTTTGGTTTCTTCTTTATATTGTCTATATCTGCTGAGATTTTTAATTTTTAAAAATTGATTACAGGTGTGTTTGTAATGAAGCATTTTATTATGGCTATTTTGAAATCCTTGTCTGATAATTCTAGCATTGTGCCATTTTGGATTGGTATTTTTTTAATCATTTGATTTGAGAGCTTCTTGAGTCGGTATCATGAGTGATTTTTGATTGGAACCTGGACATTTTGGGTATTATATACAAGACTAGATCATATTTAAATCTTGTATTTCTCAGTCCCCTGACATGATTCTGATGTGTGAAATCTGGCACTGCCTTGTTACTGCTGGTGGGAGTAGAAGTCCCGGGTCTTTACTTAGCCTCTGTTGACAAATAGTGATGGGAAAGGAGGGGGCTCTCATTATTGCTGGGCAGAGATGGGAGTTTGGCTCCCTACTAGGCCTTGTTGATACTATCTTGATTGGGAGGCGGGGCCACCTTGGTACTGCTATCCACCTTTATTCCACTGATATTGTGAGAAGGTGGTCATGTTACTCTTGGTCGGTGGTGTAAGTGCTTACTCTGCTGGTGTCTGATACCATCCGGTGGAGAAGGGTAGGAGTTCCTTATTACCAAAGCATGAGGGTGGAATACCACTCTACTTCTGTGGTCTTCACTGACATGGTGAGGGCATGTTCTCAGGGCTGTTGACTAGTGAAAGTCCTGCCTCCAGTATGTCTCTGATTCCTCACCAACGTGGAGAAGAGGGTATAACTTGTTACTGCAGCGGTGGGTGGAATTCTGCTCTGAAATTTCCAGCTTCTCACTTGGCCTTCTCTGAGACCACCCTGGGTGGGAGGTTTGGGATGCGCCATTACTGCCTAGCAAGAGTAGAAGTCTAGGCTGCGTACTTGACCATTGCTAATGGGGCTGGAGAGTGTGGGCTGCAGTTTTTATTTGTGGTGTTTGGCTGGAATAAAGTGGTTATTATCTAAAAATTTTTCTGTTTTGTCCTCTGTCCTTTGGTTAGAGAGAACAGTTTTTTTTGGGGGGGAGCTTTTTGTTTTCCCCCTTTTGTCTGTGCCCATCAGTATTTCTAAGATGCCAGCTTCTCTAGTATCCAGTCTAAGACAGAAGGAAAAAAAAAATACTCTGGGAACTCGCTACTGCATTTTTCCTTTGGGTACAAGTTTCTAGCTAATCTGTTGTCTCCTTTTGACTTTTCAGAGTTGTCTTCTATTTATTTTATATATGTGAAGTCCAGAGTTTTTAGTTGAACTAAGTGAGAGGAATAGGGAAAGGTATATTTACTTCATCTTCTTGAAAGCAAGAGTCCCAATAGTTATTTAAGAAAAAGCCTTCAAGGATGTTGACAATAGCTAAGTTAAATGTTCTTAAGAAATATTATGAAGTGGGGAAAAAGAACTCTTGGAATTATCTAAATGAAAAACCTGGGATTTATTCTTGACTTCCTCAAATCCATCTGCCTCCTTCCTTCATTCAATCGAATAGGTCACGAGGATCTAACTGACTTTGTAAAGTCTCTTCCTACCTCTGTCCTCCTTTGCTTTGTTTCAATATCTGTTCAAGAAACACGTGCCCATTACCTTACTTACTGCATCGTCCTATCTGATATCCTTGATTCTAGTTCCCTACCCTGCCTTCATACAGTCTCTAGTCCATCTTCACAGTACTGGAGTTGTCTTTCTGTGAGATATAAGCCCAGTCATGTCTGCCCCTATTGAAAATCCTTCAGTGGCTTATCATCATCTTAAAATGAAACTTTCAATTCTGATATATAACACTGTTAGTTACCTTGTACAGACTTATATGTATGTATACAGGGCTTATTATCTGGTAAGCTTTCCTTGGGTGTGAGTGGGTTAATGATCAGAGAACCAGGTAGTAAGCCCGGGAACTCCAAAAATCAGAATATGGAAGGCTGTCATGAACTATCCACATCATTCTAGTGCCTGATCTTTTCTGGGTAATTCAATTTCTTTAGAGAAGAATCTTCCATTCCTCACTTTTTTTCCTGGGATAAGTTTTCTCCAGACTAGACTGTGCCACACTTAGATGCTCAGTCATTTTGCTTTGCTCCCATCTCACGCTCCTCCATCGTGCATGGCTGACTGGACACAGGAGAAGCCTCCGAGTTGCGCCTGGGCAGGTCGGCTGCCTCGGCAGCAGCGTTTTCAACTGTCATTACCTGTAGCTTCTTTGGCTCTGCCTCAGTGCTCGTTAGATTCTCTTTGCATCTAGAAGTTTCTTGAAGTCTCTTGAATGCCTACATCTTATCCTCTTCAATTTTGGTTAATACCTTTTTATACTTTATTATTTTAATGGAGCCTAAGGAGGGAAAGAATATGTGTGATCGATTTTGAACAGCTTCATGAACTCTTAGTAAGAATTTTTTAAAGCTTTCATGTGCCAAGATTTGAACAAGTTATTATATAAATACACATTTTAAATGTAGAGTTATGTTTAATAACAAGATAAACTATAAGTGTACTAGGTTTTCTCATGAGAATAAATTTGAAAATATTTTAGAATATATAATTAATGCTGAAGAGTTCTGTAAGTGTATGTAATGTAAAAACTTTTTCATTTGACTTTATTTTGAAATAGGAGCTAGACTAGGGAATTTTGGTTTTAGGACAATTAGAACTAATATACTCAGAGTTAATGTCTTTCTTATTTAAAAAATCACGTTTCCTCGTCTTATCCCCTATCTGGTGACAGATGATCATTACAATGCAGTTAGGCTCACTACCTCTTCCCCAGGAGGCTATCAAATAATCTGATCATATTCTTAGATCATCCGTATTAATTTTTTATATGCAGTTTCCTTACCTCATCACAACCTTTAATTGTAAAACTTGTAGAAAGTGTGCTAAGATTAAGCTACAATTGAAAGATAAAGTAAAATTCTGATTGGGTGTTTGCAGAGACTTAGGGTTTTTTTGCCCCTGTTGTTGGAGATCACAATACTGCTAACCTGAAGGAAAATAGAAGATCAAAGAGTGTGTGTGTGTGTGTGTGTGTGTGTGTGTGCGTGTGTGTGTGTAGATGTGCGTGTGCATTAGGGGAGGAGGTGAGATGGGATGGGAATGAGGGGAGTTGGCAGAGGCAGAGTCAGTAGCGGGAGGTGATTGTGTTTATGTGAGTTTGGCATCTCTTCTGGTAGGTTTTCTTTTATAGGTAACAGTTTTACTGTCTTGGTCAAAAATTAAAATGCCAGATTAAGGTCAGATTTCTGATCAAGCAATTTATTCTTGGATTTTAAATCAAATTTTATTTCTGAGTTTTGGGAGTTAGGGCTGTCAAGATTTAAGTGAGGAGAAAAAACATTTATTTCAATTCCTACGACATTAAATTGTAAGACTTCATAGTTGTCAAACAAATACTCAAAATAATTCACGTTCAAAATTTACAGTTGGGATTCAGTGT